>SMSQ01001079.1:0-11270 GCA_019453375.1 Ctenoplectra terminalis
TTTACTCATCGCCAATCACGGTCGACGCTGCGACGCACAAACAAATAGAATAGATGTAATATAAAAACAAATGACACAAAATGACATGATCTCGCTTTTTAACCCTTCGCGCTCCGTAGGCTCCGCTACGGAGCCATCAGTCATTTGTTCCGTAACTCCGTAGGCTCCGCAGCGGAGCCCAATGGGAGATCACACCATGGTGAATTACAAAATTTAAAATTTATCTTTCATTTATAAGAAGAAAGTGCATTTGTATGAAATAAATAAAATCAAAAACATTCACAAGCACGTGCAATTCTTTTCACTTAAAATAAGACTTCATCTTCTCACTCGTTTCGCTGCGAAAATGTGCCGGAGTTGCTGGTAGGCAGTGGTACAAAAACGTGCGGAGCGCGAAGGGTTAATCTTCATGCTTAGCGATCGCATCGCAGACTGACTTTCGCCCTTTTCTTCGCAATTTCCTCGATCGTCCGTCGTCATCGCTTTCTTCCTCACACCATACGCCCCTGTCTACACACTCACGCACGCTTTCTTTGTTCCTTCATGTATTGTATAAATTTTTGGTGGAGAGCTCAAAAATGTACGGGCTCTGGAAGCGCGTTGAGCGAGCAGAGTTCCGTATGCAATGTGTTAATATAAAAAGGATAGAATATGTAGAATGCTTTGTCATTCTAACATTAGCGATTCCAGCGTGTCACATTCCTTTCCAAATAATAATATCGTTACTTAGTCGACCATTTTACCGTTTGCCGCTATTTTGGAACTCTCACTGATTTTCCGTATTCTCTTTTGTCCCTTTGTTGAACAAAGTCGAGCAAAATAATATTTCTGATCAGTAATAAGCAATCGACTGGTCTTGAGCGAGTTGTTTATTTCGGATCAACACTGTATCTTTTAAAAAATATCTACATAAATGTAGTCGGTGAGGTTGGTTATTAATTTGCATTGACTTGGT
This sequence comes from Ctenoplectra terminalis, assembly GCA_019453375.1. Lineage (NCBI taxonomy): Eukaryota > Metazoa > Arthropoda > Insecta > Hymenoptera > Apidae > Ctenoplectra > Ctenoplectra terminalis. Next base: position 956 of record SMSQ01001079.1, read on the forward strand.
CAATTAGGTTTATTCATCATAGAACAGACAGATCATTGGACAGCGAATATAAAAGCGGCGCATTCGCTTCGGGGAAAATTCGGAAATTATTCGCTGCACTTGGAAGCACGAGATCTTGGAAGTCCTTCTAATAAAGACACTGCCGTTTTAAATATCTGTGTAACCGATTACAACGACAATCCTCCAGTTTTTATTAGCCCGCAGCATAATACGACTATTCGAGTACCGGAGGTGAGTTTGCATTTATATTAATACTTTTATTAATAATAAATAAATATATTAATAAAATAATAAATATATTAATATATTAATACTAATATATATTAATACTTTTATTAATAATAAATGAAGTATTAATATAAAATTAGTGATTCTGAGTATCACCAAATCGAAGTTGCGATTTGTAATTATTCTGAAGCCTTAGACAGAAGAATTTCTGTCGAAGCGTCGGTTCTTCGAAAAATTTACTTTTGTTTATATCCAGTAAGTGGTTCGCGAGTTATAATTAAAAGAGTATAACATTACAACCTTGTATAGTGATCTCAGCTAGGATGTGAAGAACATAGGTGCCAAATTTGAACGAAAACCGTGCAGCGGTGTAAATTTGTATTAGGAACAAACAGACAGAAAATGAATTTTATATATACAAATGTTTTAGACACAGTTCTTACATTTATTTATGATTTCAAAATAAAAATTTTTAGTACAAGGTTGTTGGATAACCGGAGTACCCTCGATTCTTTAAAATAAATTTAACCGCGTGCGATTAGAGAAAGCATAATTGTAATCATGATAATTTTTTAATCGTGAAAGCATTATAATTTTAAAACACATCATTTATAAACAATATATCCTGTGTTCTGACGAAAGTAAACTTTTATAGAATGTAACAGTTGGAACGCCAATTATACAAATTGAAGCCAAGGATGCTGATACCGGTCCAAATGGCGACGTTCATTATCGTTTGAAACAAGACTTGGCTGGCCATTGGAGAACTTTTCACATCGACGATATAACTGGAACTATTATATTGAAACTTCCGTTAGACAGAGAATTACAAAAATTATACGAGGTAATTTTAATTAATAAAAATTAAGAAAGAAATTATCATTTTTGTACAAAATACGCAGTAGTACATAAAAGACGATATAGTAAATATTTTCCGGTAAAAAATATGTCTCTTTATATTTTTGTATATTCTTATAACATATATTTAACCCTTTATCTTACAATTATTTTTTTTATTACCCATATATGTTATTTATTTATCATTTTAATACTATCCTTGCGTATAAAACATTGAAATATTAGAGTAGACCGAGGCGAATCGGATTAAATAAGAATTCAGTAAAAGAAAGCTTTTTAAATTAAAAAAACAAAATTTGTTATTATTAATTTTCAAATTAAATAGGTATTGATTACAAAGTTATAATAAAAATTTAACTTTCTGAATTTTTACTATTATTTTTTCACTATCAAAAGAATCATCAAGTCTATGCTATATGTAATTTATATTCAGTAATCCTTAGCGTTATGAACTGAAATTAGAGTTTAAATTAAAATTACAAATACAATTTGCATTTATTGAATCTACATCATTATCGATAGCAAGATTATGACTTATTTTAGGTCGACAGGTTAAATAACGTTTTATTTGAAACTTATTCTTTTTCTGCATATTGTTACTATTTCTTTTCTGTTTTCTAGTAAATATAATTTTAACTTCTGAATTTAATTTAGTACTAAAATAAAAATGACCGTCTACATAATGAAATCGCTTATTAATTAAGTAAAATGTGTAATGTGACACACACTTCCACCCATAAGTCACTGGATACTTAAGTTCTAAGTAGAAAGTCCTAAATAGAATATTTATAGAAATAGAATGTTTATAGAAACAGAATGTTTATAGAAATAGAATGTTTACCGAAATAGTATGATTATAGAAATAGAATGTTTATAGAAATAGAATGATTATAGAAACAGAATATTTATCGAAATAGAATGTTTATAGAATCAGAATGCTTATCGAAACAGAATGTTTATCGAAATAGAATATTTATAGAAATAGAATGTTTATAGAAATAGAATGTTTATCGAAATAGTATGATTATAGAAATAGAATATTTATAGAAATAGAATGTTTATAGAAATAGAATTTTAGTAAGATCTCAATAAGATAGCATCATTTAAGATTCTCTATATTAATAATTCATAAATAATATCATTTTGTAACAGTAACGTAAACTTTTCATTACTTTAAATTAGTTAAGTGTCCGATGACTTATAGACGGAAGTGTAGATCGTGAAATGATCATAAATATTATTTTTCATGCATAGATCAGAGTGGAGGCATACGATCTAGGAACCCCAACTCCACTAAGCTCGGATCTCGATTTAATTATTTACGTACGAAACATAAACGACTACGAGCCACAATTTTTAGTAGACATTTTCAACATTAACTTCACCGAAGAGCAATTACCTGGATCAGAAATGGTTCAATTACCAGAAACCATCGACAGAGACGAAGTTGATGATCTCGATGATCCTCCCACTCAAGTGTGTTACTTTATAATTAGTGGAAATGACGATGGACTCTTTATCCTCGATGTTTTTAAACATACATTGACTGTAAGTATTAAAATAAATACACGGCAAGCATGTAACAATAAATGTTAATAAATTTTGTTATTTTTATTAATTTATTTTAAATATTATTATTATGAATAATAAATAATCGTTATGCGAGAGTCATCCAATAAGTGAAAAGACAATTGACATGTTTTATTCAATATAATTATTTTTCGATATAATTTTCCTGCTATAATTATACACTTGTCCAATCGCTCTATTATTTTATTTTATTTTTTTTTGTATGCAAATAATAAAGAATTTTTCAATTCTCATTTATGTTTTCAACTTTTTTCTATTTTTCTTTTTCAATTTTTCGTTGCTGTAAATCTTTATATAATAACGTTTTGTAGAAACCAAACAAAAAAGAAACTATATACAGTTTATGCGACGCTAAAATTTTCAAATATAAAAAATAGTCAAGTGTGTTGTTTGTTTGGTTGTTTCTTTCTTTTTTAATCTTTTTTATTTGTTTTTTTTATTATTAAAAAAATCTTTATTTATTAAAATTATTAAAAAAACACGTATCTAATAATAGGTAGCAAAAACCAATATTCTTTAAAAAAATTAGAACACTTTTACATCAGTGTTCTAAAAATTCAAGCTTCACAGTAACTGAGAAATGAAAACAAATATTTAAAATTTCTTCAAATTAAAAAAAAAGAAATTCTTTTCAAATGACATAAAAAACTAGTAGACAGGTGTATAATTATATGGAATTGATAAGGGATTATATGGAAGAATAGATAAATCATTTATTTATTCGATGGCTCTCGTAATAACATATGAAATCTATTTTTGTATTCGACATTTACTTGACTATATCTACAATTAATTATTTCAGACCGCCAAAATGTTAGACAGAGAGCAGCAAGAACAACATCTGTTAATTGTTAAAGCTACAGAAGATTGTAATACCATCCCAGCGAACGGAACATATTTTGATGAAACCAACGACACCACGTTGAAAGTCATTATAGATGTAATTGACATAAACGATAATGCACCGAAGTTTGTTAGTAAAATATTTACAGGAGGAGTTACCACCGAGGCTGATTTTGGCACGCAATTTATGCAAGTAAAGGTAAAATATAACATTTGCATATAAATTTACAAAACTAACAATTATCTAAAAATGTACAATGAAATTTCTCTATTTGCGAAAATAAGTTCCAAGATCCTTCTTTAATACTTAAAATCACGAATAATAGTTACTATTGATGATAATTGTTGAAATGTTGAACATTAAAAAAAAAAATAAGTAGAAATAAAATATAAAAATTTAATTCATAATCATAGTCACATAATCAGGAAGGCCAAAGTTAATATGTGAGTGATAGGGAATTGGTTGTCATCTGTCGATGCTAACTTAATTTCATCTTAGTAATTATTACTCAATATAAATTCTTTACGCATCGATCATTTTTTATTTAATTGGACAAACGTTATCTTTTTCTTCTATTAACTAATGCATTTTCATTTCATTCTATTCACTTTGCTGTCCTTACTCAGACCAAACATTCGTATCCCTTAAGAATGCTTATTTTAATTTTAAAATACTTTAGATTTATAAAATTGTATTAATATTAAAGAAGTAACCCTAACAATGAAACAAATTAAATCTGATAAAGGAATATTTAAAAACGTAATATTTATGTAAAAGTAATCTTCAATTCGGGCTATATAGACCCGAGGAGGACAGCAGAGTTAATGCATAAAAGAAAAAAATGCGTGTGCCAGTTCTCAGCACTAGACACTACCGAGTACAAATATGATAAATTTGCATATTAACGCTAGAACTACCAAAGTGGCCAAAACGACGAATTCGTAATTTCTTACAGAAATTTTATAAATTAAATACGGTGTTTTTTGAGAGTCTTTTCATAATTTTCTGTTAAAAATATAGATAAAGGTCTTCTTCCTAGCGATATGCATTTTTTTATATAACTTCCATTTTGATTTCTTCGGTAGAAATAAGTATATTCTAATATAAACTCTGGTCATCTCGACAATAATAAGATATTAAAATTTACCATATTGCATAATATAAATTTGTATAAACACTAATTGTAAGTTACATTTTTAATATTCATATTTTGTATCACTCCTTTTCTTATATTTCGCATGCACAACGAATTGTTTTCATACAAATCGTGATAAATTTGCATATTAACATTTGAACTACCAAAGTGGTCAAAATGACCAATTCGTAATTTTTTACAGAATCTTTATAAATTAACTACGGTACCTTTGGGCAGATTTTTCGCAATTTTCAATTAAAAATATACATAAACTTTTGTCTGAATTGCATTGCATATTATTTTATATACTTTCCACTTTGATTTCTTCGGTAGAAATAAGTATACTTTAACCCTTTGCGATCGGCAGATTTCGCTTTTGGGAGTAGCAGTAGGTTGGAGCAAATCTATCGTTTCGCAATTACTTTTCCGTACAGGATTTAAAGTCAATATATGGACATTAAAACACAAAATCGACCGAAACATTTGAATCACGAGGCATAGGGGACGATACTGTTTTGTCAGTTTTGCGATTTTCGAAGGTTCCCGCTGCGGGGTCATTCACTTCTACGACTATTTAAAAATGTCCCCGCTACGGGGACACCGACCGCAAAGGGTTAATCGTCGCTAGTTCTAGTGTTAAAACACTGCTTTACAAAAAATCGTATAAACTGTTAAAGGTAATTTCCAATCGTATACTTTGTACAATAAAAACTGATTTATTGTTTTAGGCTATCGATTTGGACGCAGGTGATAATGCTATAGTTAATTATTATCAAGTTGGTAAAATGCATATGACTTTGACAGAGGGTTTAGACGATATCGAGTTGCAACCTTTTCTGGTTAATAAGCTCACTGGGGTGGTGAGTCTAAATTTCGATCCTCAAAGAGGGATGAAAGGATATTTTGATTTTATGGTAGGTCAAATTGATCTTTTAACAGAATTCATTTCTATTGGATTGACCAGAAAGTCTTCTCATTTTTTCTCTATTTTTTTTTTTTTTTCAATATGTGGAGCACAATGTCTTTCCTGTTAAATAATATTGTAGGAATAGTAATGTATATTTGAAGTGTTTTTACAGTGGTTGACTTAAACACTATTACTCTATTTCCAACTCTCTCTGTAACTCTCTAACTAAAACTATGTTTCCTCGGCTCTTTTATATGATTTTCTGGCTAAAGGCCGAACCAATAGGAAACGAGGTTCCATCGTATTGCGGCCGAAAACTTAAGACCTAGGTTTTATCAGAGGTAAAATTTTCTCTCTCTCTCTCTCTCTCTTACACACACACACACAGACATTCTCTACCCACAATATCCTTACGCTTATATTTTCAAATGACGTATCGAAATATCAACTTTCAAATTTTATTTGCATTTATTTATTTCCAATATGAACTTCATCTTCGACAAAAAAGAAAAGAATTTAAACGAGCCATTACCGAATTCCTTGTCGCTAATGACCTAGACATCGATGCGACAATAAACCCCCATATATAAAAAAAAAAATGAAAAAGAATTTCTGATCAACCCAATATGAATCGTACCTTTTTAATTAATATATTAAATTTACTAAAATACTAAATATTACCTTTTTAAGCATAATATTAATCAGTAATTTATATCATCATTAAATGATGTTAAAAAATGCTATAGATGTTAACAAATTAGAGATCTTAATTAATTCGTACAAATAGGTGCTGGCCAATGACACAGAAGGTTTACAAGATACTGCAAGAGTATTTATTTATTTATTACGAGAGGATCAAAGAGTCCGTTTTGTACTGCGTCAACATCCACCGGAAGTTCGGAACAGAATAGATGCCTTTAGAGAGTAAGCTTAACAAAGAGTTTCTGAAACGACTAAGTCACTTTCTGCGAATGCATTAATAAACTACTCTTAGCAACTTTCTTTTTTTTTTCTTTTTTCTTATTACTTTCCGTAAGTTGTATAATAAAACTTTGATGTAAAAATTCATTTTACCCCCGTAAACTTTTTCAGAACACTTGGCAACGTGACCGGAGCAATAGTTAACATCGACGAATACAAAATCCACGAGAATCACGACGGTTCTGTCGATCGAACGAAAACCGACCTATATATGCATCTTGTAAATCGTCGGGACAATTCTATTCTGGAAGTGTCGGAGGTTCTTGAATTAGTCGACAGAAATATAGAGAAGCTCGATGGTCTGTTTAAGGAATTCAATGTTCTCGACACGCAACCAGCACAATATCAACCGATTGTTCAGTACGAGCAAGCAGGGACGACGTTTTGGCTGTTAACTTTGACCTTGTTTTTGGGAGCTCTGTTAATTCTGTGCATAGCCTTGTGTCTTTCGCAAAGAGCCTCGTTCCGAAGACAATTGAAAGCGGCAAACGCCTCGCCTTTTGGTAAATGCACATTAAAATCTTGTGGTTGATTGTACTGGTTATATGCTAATTTTATGCTAAAATTGAAAGAAAAAAATATGAAAAGAAATTAAAATGGACATTGGAATAAAAAAAAAGTTAACTTTGACAGTATGTTAAAAAGTTATTCCAATTTTGATTCATTAACTAATCGGTAACTTATATAATATAATGAACGCTAAATATAATAGTTTAATAAATTGCTTTCATATTTGTTAAAACAATATTGTCAGTACAATTATCTCATTAAATACTGTTCATAAAAAGTTCATCCAATTTTGATTCATTAACTAATCGGTAACTTATATAATTTAATGAACTCTAAATACAATAGTTTAATAAATTGCTTTCATATTTGTTAAAACAATATTGTCAGTACAATTATCTCATTAAGTACTGTTCATAAAAAGTTATTCCAATTTTGATTCATTAAATAATCGGTAACTTATATAATTTAATGAACTCTAAATATAATAGTTTAATAAATTGCTTTCATATTTGTTAAAACAATATTGTCAGTACAATTATCTCATAAAATACTGTTCATAATTATTTGAATGACTTCAAAAATCGGTGAACGTTGCTTCAATAATTTAGATTAAAGATACATACAATCTCTACCAATTTTCAATAAAAAAAAATAACAGTGTTAGTTATTTTAATAAAATGTAAGCTGTATTAGCGATGCCAATATAAATTCTATATAAAATTTTTATCGTTCAAATAATATGAACAGTATTATTCTTTTCTTTTCTTTTTATTATGAAGTAATCTCGCATCAACTACAAATGGTTATTAGCAACAGCTGTTAGGAATTGATAGTAATTTAAATTAAACTACTGTCATAAAGCTTTACTCAATACTTGGTAATCATTGAGGATATCTTTTGAAGAGTTACATGAATAGTATTTTACTCGCTGATTTGAGAATTTAGAACAATGCAGCGGTCTGTATTGTATATGTTCGCATATTCGACCACTATGGAGTGGTGTTTGTCGATCTTCATTTATTAAGGCTGTACAGGTTTCAACAAACGAAGTTCGTTAGCTTATTGAAGCATCTCATATCAAAAACATAACTGAATCATTCTTGTACATTATTAAAATATCGTTTTCTGTAAGACATTAACACGTTGACCGTCGCGATGGTCATATGTGACCGCAGATTGTTTCTCGTGCAGCGCCACGGTGGTCATGGGTGACCGGAATGCTTCAAATGTTTATAATTGCAAGAGTTGAATGAACATTGACAGTTAATGAATTTTCAACGTCATCGCCGATTAGAGAATACTTTGAAATAAAATGCGCACTATTCAACGATTAAAAATTTTGATTACAAGATTAAAAATGAGAGACTAATTTTTATCAAATTTTCTAACTACGGCGTGGCGGTCAACGTATTAAAAATAGAAAATAGTTAACACATTCGCGAGGGATGATTTTTGGCGAGACCCTTAGCTGAAGACCGCACACAATTTTCAAAAGTCTATAGCTGAATACGACAAAGATCTATTATTTAAATTTATGCGAATATAAGAAATATTGCTTCTTGATATAATGCTTATAATCATTTGTTGAGGAATTGAAAAAAAATTAAATATTACAATTTACCAGTAAAAGAGTTTGTAAAGACGTGAATTCGCATCAGCAGTGTCGCAAAAGTTAATTTATAAATTTTGTTTAAGGAACTTCAGACGCAGAATTTATTAGAGGACCTGGACGTGTTCCAAATACGAACAAGCATAGCGTTGAAGGTTCCAATCCCATTTGGATGCATGCTTACGAGAACGAATGGTTTAAAAGCGACGAATCTATCAGTCATATGTCCGAGAGAGACTCTCTTGACGAAAATGCATTGAACAACGAAGAAATAATGAACGAAGCTAACACAAACCAAAGAAACGATGATAAACCTTATTATATCGAGCCAAGAGTATCTTCCATTTCTAGGTAAAAGCTACCCATTCTTTATAGATAAGCGTAGCAACAATAATTCAATTGGTAAAGCAGTTAACTGTTAACATAATTTATTAAGTTAATGCATATGAAATGTTTTTCCAAACAAAACTTCAAACATGCGTAGCTTCTTCAAGACATATACTAAATTAACACTAAAGCTACCAAAGCGGTCAATTTTAATGTTAATTTTAAATAATTTTAAATAAAGCGGTTAAACTTTATGAATTATTAACGGTGCACTTTTCGGCTATTTTTTCCTGATTTTCTGTAAAATGTACGATTAAAGATTTATTTCTGACGCATTTAATATTATTTCACGTATTTATTATTCTAATTTCTTTGATACAAATAGGTATAATTTAACCGTCGGTTGGTTTAGTGTTAAAATAATTCTCATATGATTATATGCACATTTAACGATGAACCAACTTCTTTATTCCAAACCTATAGAAATCTAAAATTCAAAAATGTTTAATTTTTTATAAATATTTTTATGATAATGTAGAAGTCGAAGAAAAATGAACACCACTGAAATTCGAATCCGGGACTCTACACCCTACATCTAAAGTGCCCTTCACTAATTCCTCCTTGTTGTTGGGTATGAAGACCCCGATTCTACAGTCGGCCATCTTGCGCTGATGTTCGCCCTCGAACGTCATACAGGGCCATCTTCTCACTTTTTAGCTGCTTCGGGTTACTCTTTCACCCGCAATCAGTAGCACACAACGGAAACTTCTGTTTGTTCTCAATACTTTTCAAAGACTGTACCCTTTTTTTTTCTTCTCATTACAACTCCATTTTGTCATCCTCGTCGCTTTGTATAGCTGTTGATGTCTTCTTTCCGGACGATCCTGCAAATGTAGGAGCTGAAGAAAAAATTAGGTAACGCCAGGCGAGATTCGAACTCGGGGACCTATGGCCTCGAAGCTCGGACTCTACGCCCGGCACTCACAGTGCCCTCGCTAATTTGTTATTCTTATTACTCCTTGTTGTTAGATATGAAGACCCCGATACTAGAATAAGATTTATTATATAAATGGAAATAAATCTGTTTTATATAAATTTATTATATAAATGATAATAAATCTTTATTATATAGATTTATTATATAAAGATAATAAATCTTTATTCCAGATTTATAAAAATCTAAAATTAAAAAAGTTGAAAAATTCTCCAAACACTGCTTTTACAGTTTCTGAAATTCAACTTTGGAAAAACTAGCATTTCATATGCACTAACTGAATGTAAATGTTTAAAAATAATTTAGAATAGAAATATAGAATTTTTTATTCG
>SMSQ01001080.1:21042-34593 GCA_019453375.1 Ctenoplectra terminalis
AGGTCGGCCAGAGCGTGGCTCGTCGTTAAGTAGAAAATCACCGCGTCTGAATTTTGCAAACCACTTTTTCGCTGTACGAAGAGCCGGTGCACGGTCTTGATAAACATCCTGAATGTTTTTCACAGCAGTTCCCACTGTTACACCTTTGTGGAATTCGTAGAGCGCGACGCGACGCGAACGAATCTTTTCTTGGCGCATTTTTAAAATCTCTTTTCGCGATATAAATACTGTCAAAAAACAAAAGACTGCTGTTAGAATAACGATTGAATATCGTACTTTTTATCCGCTGTGCAGTTTGCGCGAGCAACACCAGACGTCGTTTGCGAATAATTAATTTAGTCGCGTCTATTGAAATCGGGCACGAACCTTTGCACCGACCCAATAAATAAAAGCTCAATTTTTTTAGAATCTTGACTTAGATAATCACCGGTACAATTATTCCAAGCACAATTTGACGAATTGAACGCAACCATGTCGAACGTTTCGCAATTCATATATAATTAACAAGCCTCGCAGAGAATCCTCGGATTCGATCTGCCTATGGAAACTGTAATAACTAGAACATTTACTAATATTGATCGAGATTCTCAAATGTAAGCAGTATCTACATAGAATACCGTTTCAACGTTTGGCTGTAAGATTGCAGCCAATCTCGCCGATTTCCAAGCTCCGTCGACGATCAAAATGAGATTTTACGAGTGTTTGTTGAAAGAAAGGATGAATCTGAATATTAGTAGGTAACCAAATTATTATGACCGTTCAGAAGTGATCGGTGAACACTTAATCGGTAATAAGAGAAAATTAGTTGATACGTTGCTCGTTTTTTAATCAAGAAACACCAACATTGCAAATGGACTGTCTCACCTGAATGTTCGGTTTAACAGTAGAACTACCGACAATTGAAATATATTTATTTGTACCGAAGAAATTAAAGTGGAAGGTATATAAAATGATATCTAATGCAGCTGAGACAAAGGTTTGTCTATATTTTTAACAGATAATCACGGAAAATCTCCCCAAATGCACCGTGGTTAATTTATAAAATTTCTGTAAAAAATTACGAATGTGATCGTAATATATGACTCAATCGTATTTTTTTTTATTTCTGAAATTGTTTTCATTTTGATCTTTAGTGAAATCGGATTTTTTGACTTTGTTTTTCTACATGCTATAGAGTGTAGAGTATATTCGAGATAGTTCGACCATTTTTTAAAAAGAAACGTTGGATTTTCATATTTTTGTTGTTTTACAAAAATTGAAATATATGTTAAAATATTTCTTGCATTTTTTAATCAATGAATTCCAACATTACAAATGACCGGTTCGGATTAGAACGTTCACCCTTTACGGCTATAACCGACCTTAAAAAATACCAAAAAATGTAGCTTATACAAAATTTAATACAAGAGAAAGTTAGTTGATACGTTGCTTTTTCTTCAATTTTCCACTTTAATCACAAATGTTCCCATGCTTAGAGCATCCATCGTGAATCAACGTCCACATCTTACACATTTAACCCAATCCTCGCTTGCGGAGGTTTCGAAGTAGTCTTTTTTAGTTCTACTTTCTAGTATGCACAAAACTTTAAACGTAATTTATAATATATATACGGTTCTGCGACAGTTGTCAGTAAGAGAATAATAATTAGCCGATTTATTTGTTTCATTTTGAGATATTAATACCGACCGGTCTCTCTTGGTGGTCCAACTGTTCCGGACTTACTCTATATAAATCAATAGACATTATAACTGCGCCAACAAAATTTAATCCTCCGTTACTCGACGGTTCTAGCGACTGTCGGTGACCGTGTCTGAGTCAGTATGGACCCGTATTTCCGTTTTTTTTTTATTTTTATTAGGTAACGGAGAAAGTTGGTGCGGTTTTTTGCCAGAGATAAATTGAAATTTAATTTCTTGTAGTATTTTGCAGAAATGATATAATAATGATGGTATCGTTAGAAGATTTTGTCCATTTAGTTGGTGTGCACTATTTCAATTGTTCATTCGTTTCACTGTTCCGTTATCTATCCAAAGTTAAAGATGGCAAGCGAAACGTTAAAAATTCATGCTTTCGTATTTTACGAATTTAACTTCGGAAACGCAGCAGGAAATACAACAGAACGCGTTTGTAGCGTTTGTAGAGATCTTTCTGTTATTCGAAAGAGGGCATAACAAACTGGTTCATGTTTATTCGAAGCTTGTAAAAATTGAAAACGATAACGAGATCGAAACAGCGGTTAATTTATTTTTCGCAATCGGAACTCGTGGTTTTTGTACCAATGGAATGTATAAGTTTAAAAAACATTGGAGAAGAGCTACAAAAATTAACATTGATTATTAAATAAAATTAAATTTCAGGAAAGTTCAGACTCCCTGAATTTTGTACCATAAATCCGCAGCAAATTTTTCCGACGCTTAATACTATGTATGATTACGATCACGACTGTACAATTAATTGGTTGACCAATAATGTTCTATATAGATGTGGCTTATATATATGGAAACGTGACTCTATTAACAGTCCTAACGATTATTATGAAGCTTTGAAACATTAATATATAGCATCCCAATTTCGTAAAATATCGATATTTTAGATAGACTGATTGGCGAATATACATGTTTCCATTTTCTGTTTCTGTTACGATTCGGTGACTATTTTAAGTATTAATCGATTAATATTCCACGTAAATAAAGAAAATAGTGAAATACAGCTTAATTATAGAAATTGGAAAATTCGAAACTGAAATTATTTTACGTTCATTAATTATTAATAATATGTTAACGAAATTCGAAAACGTGTGTTATCTCACAAATGCATTATTTTATACTTCAGTACGAATATGAGCTACCTTTTTTTTTATGTAAATATAGTTTGTAATAACAATTGAGAATTTAGAGAATTTAAAACTAGTTTATTTAATTTGTAAACGTCAATTGAAAACTTACTAAAATAAGATATAAAAATTTATTTAAAACACAAAAATTACTATACTTTCCATGGTAAGTTTTGTGTTTTAAATAAATTTTTTATCTTACTTTAGTAACTTTTCAATTTATGTTTGCAAATTAAGTAAACTAGTTTCACTATATTTTAAATATCGTAAGTTTGTGTTTTAAATTAATTTTTTATCTTATTTTAGTAACTTTTCAATTTATGTTTGCGAATTAAATAAACTAGTTTCACTATATTTTAAATATCGTAAGTTTGTGTTTTAAATTAATTTTTTATCTTATTTTAGTAACTTTTCAATTTATGTTTGCGAATTAAATAAACTAGTTCTAAATTCTCTAAACTTCAACATATATTAAATATCAAATATTGTGTTTTAAATAAATTTTTATATCCTATTTTAGTAACTTTTCAATTTATGTTTGCGAATTAAATAAACTAGTTCTAAATTCTCTAAACTTCAACATATATTAAATATCAAATATTGTGTTTTAAATAAATTTTTATATCCTATTTTAGTAAATTTTCAATTTATATTTGCAAATCAAATAAACTAGTTCTAAATTCTCTAACCTTCAACATATGTTAAACATTGAAATACTCCAATAATAAATATTTTAAGCAACGTGAATTATGTATTGCAAATATCCAAAATGCTTTAACGATAAATTATAACAATTTCCTTTGTCGTTATTATTTAATACTTAATTCAATGTCACATCTGCACTGCTATTTATTAGTTATCTAATTTTCTTTTAGATAAACCAATTAATAACGTTTCAAATAAAAAGCAACAAAACAATGAATATAACATAACAAAAACAATTAAGAATCGATTAAAAAATGAACCCAATGAAGAATCAATCATCTAGATCTATTACATAATTAATATAAATATATATTAACAAAAGTTATACCAACAGAAAAAATTTCAATTTTAACAAAAAAGTACTTATTTCGTAATAACAAATTACATAAGTACTTTAGTGCACAAAATGAGAGAATAAATTGATTTATTAATTAAAAAAAAATTTATCTATTCACGTATAAAAAATTATTTACAAAATCATTATGCAGTTGTATTTTAAAACTTAAAAGTTTCTTAAACATTTCACTTCGTTTCCCACTTTTATTATTTCTTTTAAATAATGCAAGTGATCTAAAAAAAAATCGAAAATATATTTAAAAAGTGGTCCGAAAATTAGTAAACAAATAAAAAACCATCAGAAAAATCGAAGAAGATGTATTAACAAATAAATTATTTTATCGTACTCTTTAAGAAAATAAAAAAATATTCATATTATTTGTGGAAGAATTGAGTACAATTGAAAAGAGGAAAACGTTTTAATTTAACATTATAAACGACTACATGTAAATTTAATTTCGATTACAAAACGTGAACATTGTACAGCATCGTTAAATTTAATGAAACGTATTAACTGGAATTTGTATAATAAATCTGATTACTATTTTCACACGACCGATTGAATTAATTCAATGCTCATTTGTTTATAATTATTGCCTTCCCAAAATCAAAATTTTCTGCACTTCAACGACAATAAATTAATCTTTATTCAAATTCCCTCTTCTTCTTAAAAAATTTATTATAATTTCCTGAAATTTTTAACAATATCCAATATTCGAAAATACTATTCAATATTAATTGCTTTCAAATAGGTAGAAAATATTTATAAATTAGAAACAAAACATTGTTCGTTTGTTGCATTAAATTTCATGGTTCCTTTTATTTTACAAAAGTTAATAAACCACCATTTTATTAATTTACACGATAATAATAAAAAATAATATTCTATGTATATTTTGCAAACTTTTTCAAGGTTAATTATACCTCAACTAAAAGTTTGTACTTTTATCTACATGATTTCACAAATGAAAATAAAAAAAAAAAATTAAGTCAGGAAAATCCCTGAAACAATATCAATTTCTCTCAAAAGCGATGCTGAAAGCTAGAAGCACCTCAAGTCTCCATATAGAGACGTTATTTTAGCTCCTATAAAAGAACTTTCATTGATTCTTCCCCGGCGAACGGTTATCAGGCCTCTCAAGGCTGACAGCGGTACTCTTTTACCGACTTATGACACCCTAAAGATTCCTTTTAGGAACATACTAGGTGTGAAAAAGAATTTTGTGCTGTTAGCTATGCAATTTATAGCACCATTTCAAATTGAGACATTCTAATATTCTTTAGTACATTTACAGCATCAAATTTTAATTTTTATTAGATTGCTGCAAAACTTGCGTCCACTATAAAACAGTGAAAATTTTGAGTCATGAAAAAGCATTATGCTTCCTTTAAACCTTGCATTTTTCAGTATTATTTATAACAGTTCTCTTACAAGGTCTCTTAGAAACTAGAAAATGATTACATCTTTCAGACTAAGAAATTAAGGAACAGAGTTTGTGTAAGAATTCTTCAATTCTAAAATTCATAAATTCTTCAGTTTTCAGATTCAAAAGTTTAGAAATTTAATAATTTCACAAATTTCTAAACTCCTAAATATCTGTATTCCTAAATTTTAAAGTTCTTGAATTCTTAAATACTTTAGTGTATGAATTTTTTAATTTACAAATTTCTCAATTCTTAAATTCTTATATTTATACATTCCTGAATTTATAAGCTCCTAAGTTCTTAAATATAAGAAGTAAATTTCTAAATTCCTGATTTCCTCAATTTCTAAATATCTATATTCCTAAATTTACAAATTTACAAATTTCTAAATTCCTAAATTCCCAAATTTGCAAATTCCTATATTCCTAAATTTACAAATTTCTAAATTCCTAAATTCCCAAATTCCTATATTCCTAAATTTGCAAATTCCTATATTCCTAAATTTACAAATTCTTAAAATTCCCAAATTTCTAAATTCCTAAATTCCCAAATTTGCAAATTCCTATATTCCTAAATTTACAAATTTCTAAATTCCTAAATTCCCAAATTTGCAAATTCTTATATTTCTAAATTCCTAAATTCCTAAATTCCCAAATTTGCAAATTCTTATATTCCTGAATTTACAAATTCCTAAATTCACAAATTCCTAAAGTCGTAAATTTCTCAGTTCCTAAATTCCTAGATCTTCATATTCACAAATTCTTTAATTTCTAAATTTCTAAGTTCCCAAAATCCAAACTTCCTGAATTAAGCAAATCAACATTGTCTTTACAACTTTTCTTTATACTCGCATAACAGTGCCTCTATTTCAGTTTTCAGAATAATAAAGCAACTAAGCAGTTAAATGTTTAAAACGTTTAAAAAGTTGAAATTTTAAAACGCAGTGACAATTACATGAAAAATTATCATCTATAAAATAAATGATAAAATAAACTCATGGAGCATACTCAGTCACAAATTGAAATACATTAAAAGAAAAATGTATTTTACTATAAAACATCTATTAAATTCCTTATCTGTACACAATTTCTTTTAAAGTGAATATAAATGTCAATAAACAATTGACACATAAAAATATTAGAAGCAATATTGCTTTCTTTAAAATCCTTAGTTAAAATTAAAATTTTGTTTTTAAATTTTACTAATATAACTGTAAAGTTTTTATACAATTTCCTGATTAGCAACAGGTGAGTTAAAAATATAATTAGAATAATATTACTTTTGTAAAATGACTTACCTGTTCGAAACCGCCCAAAATTTCTGTGGTGTCCATTGCAGAATTCACGACGATCGACTTCAGCTTCTGTCCAGCCAAGTTTGCGAGAAGATGAACGAGACTACTCTTTCCGGTTCCAGATCCTCCGATCTGTTACACAATTAACAAATTGATTATAATAAAACAGTAAATATTGTTTTAGAAAAGTAAAGTAATACCTTCAATTAAATATGTTTATGTTTTAAATACATTAATTTGAAAACTGTAATAAAATTTTATTGCATTGAATCACTAAAAATTAATTGAAAAGTTACGTTTAAATTGATTATTCTTATGTGAAGAAAAATGATTAATACTATTTGTTAAACAATACACATTATATTTAAAAATAATTTTATATAAAGTAACTAATATTATTTTTTTTTATTCAAAATGATTAATATTATAGACTATGGAAATTTATAAATGAATACTACTATTTTTTAAATAATAAACATTACTTTGAAAAATAATAATTACCTTAAGTAACTAATATTATTTTTTTTATTAAAAATGATTAATATTATAGACTATGGAAATTTATAAATGAGTACTACCATTTTTTTAAATAATAAACATTACTTTTAAAAATAATTACCTTAAGTAACTAATATTATTTTTTTTATTTATAATGATTAATATTATAGACTATAGAAATTTATAAATGCAAAGAAAAACAAGTAGTACTATTTTTTAAATAATAAACATTACTTTTAAAGACAATTAACTTAAATAACTATTATTATTTTTTACTAAAAATGATTAATATTACAAATTAAAAACACTTACAAAAGTAAAGAGAAATTACTAATATTNTATTCAAAATGATTAATATTATAGACTATGGAAATTTATAAATGAGTACTACTATTTTTTAAATAATAAATATTGCTTTTAAAAATAATTAACTTAATTGACTAATATTATTTTTTTTATTAAAAATGATTATTATTATAGACTATGGAAATTTATAAATGAATACTACTATTTTTTAAATAATAAACATTACTTTTAAAAATAATTACCTTAAGTAACTAATATTATTTTTTTTATTTAGAATGATTAATATTATAGACTATAGAAATTTATAAATGCAAAGAAAAACAAGTAGTACTATTTTTTAAATAATAAACATTACTTTTAAAGACAATTAACTTAAATAACTATTATTATTTTTTACTAAAAATGATTAATATTACAAATTAAAAACACTTACAAAAGTAAAGAGAAATTACTAATATTGTTTTTCAAAACAACTAATATTATTTCCTATTTAAAATAATCAATATTGCAGCGGATGAAAACAAATCATTTTTAGATGGATTTTACAATAAACTAGTTTCAAAACTACTTACGAGTATGGTCATCCAATTCATGTTAACACACTGCGCAAGTCCCTTGAGGACACTCTTCTGCTCCCTCAGGAGCAACAAATCATCATCCTCGTAAACCGCAGAGTCACTACGATCCAATATTTCGTCCGCCAGGAAGACCTTCTCTTTCGTCAGTTGAATTTGGAACTCTGGATCTGGTAAAGACCAATCGTTCTGAGAAAATATTCTGTTATACATCTCAGTTACCTGTAATTGTAAAAAAAATTCCAAGTTTTAAAATTGATCCAAATAAGTTCTATTTTAAATAATGTAATTAATTAGGGCCGAAAACTCAAAATCTTCCAAAATCCAAAAAAATTTCCAGTTCTGAAAATTTGAAACTTTGCACTTCTTTCGTGATTCGAAATTCTCGAAACTTAGATAAGGAAAAATATAAGATCAATGAATAAGGAATCGTTCAAAATCTATATTAGATGTTTTTATACATTATCTTTTTGTTTGTGTTGTTTTACTATAGTCGATAAAAATTTATGTAGAAATTTTGTTGAGCAGTTTTTAGAACAAAATTTCTTTCACAAATCGAAATCAGCACTTTAAATTCCGAGAGATTCGATAGTTTTGAAAGTTTCGGATTCGAGTTTCGAGAATTTAAAAATCAGATTCTGACCTAACCCGATTAACAATAAAAAATCACTAAAAAAATTTTTACACGAATAAAAAAATTGATTCATCTGATACGTTAGATAAAATAAATTTTATATTTAAGAGATACATTATTTTCTTGTGGGATTTTTGTTAATTTTTTCAAAGAATATTTTCTTGGAAAATATACAAAATCTAATAGATTCTAATTATCATTTACTAAAATGATACTATTGATTTAAATTTAATTTTAAATTTACTATTGATTTATCTGATCATACATCACAGGAATAAACGTATAAAATCTAATTAAATTAATACTTTAACTTTAAAATTGAAAATTTAGAATATTGNGAATTACTTCTTGACAAATAGAAGTATATATTAATGAAAATTAAAAAATAGAAAATTCAGATACTACAAAATTTAAATATAGACATCAGAAAATTTACTATTGATTTATCTGATCATACATCACAGGAATAAACGTATAAAATCTAATTAAATTAATACTTTAACTTTAAAATTGAAAATTTAGAATATTGAAAGACCTTTATATAAGAAGCAAACACATGTTTAGTATTCTTAATTTATCAAATATTTAAAATATTAACGCATTAAATCTTACATTCTTTTTGTCTTCATTTGTCCTCATTCTATCTACATAAATCAGCTGAGCGCCTTTTCCAGGATTGAAAGTCCTCTTTAAACTGCGTTTAAAAGCAGTCATAGTAATTTCGCACCACCTAGTAACATCTCTAAGATTCATCTCCCAAGGTGAACCTGAGTGTCCCCATGTAGTTCCAACTTGAGAGCTCAGTTCTTCATTAAACTGAATCATCTTATCGAGCAAATCTTCCGGTAGCTCCGGAAACTGAACATTCAAAATGAAATTTAGATCCTTTTGTTCCAGAGTGTCCACAAAAACCTGAAACAGGAAACAAATATCTTAATGAGATTTCTGATACACGCTACAATCATTCAGTTACTGTATCCATTTATTAATTAGATCATTTTAAGTACTGATATAATTTAACACAAATTTATATACATATATATTACATCATTATTTTTTCAATTTAAAAACTTGGAATTTCTAAAATTCAAGCCTTTTAATTAAAAAGCTTACAAACTTATTGCTGATTTTTTAAATAAAAAATACAAACATAGATACAATTCACAAACTTTTCAGTTAAAACTAAAATTATAAACATGCTAATTATCTAACATTTCATAGTACAAGTTACATTCTTTTGAAAACAAACTTTGATTCTTGTAGATTCTATTCCTAAATTGGAAGAACTTAAAGCTATTGCTATTCTATTTTTTGTTTTAAGAATTAAAACAAAATATATACTGCTACTTACTTGTGTAAAGCGGTTCAGAAATGACTTTGGAAGTCCTCTTCTAGCTCCACCTTGGCGAAGGGGATTTTGACAGCCAAATAACCGAGTTCCTGGCTTCACATTAAAAGTCATTCCTAATTCTGGAATGTAGATTTCGCCACGATGATCAAGACAGGCATTTAAACCTTCAAGAACCGACTGTGACGCGAGATTTAACTCGTCGAGAAGAATCCAATCTCCATTTTTGAGGGCTCTTAAGAAAGGACCGTCCCTCCATGAAAATTCACCAGGATTTCCTCCTTCCACTGGCAAATCAGCTCCGAATAAATCCGAAATATCCTATGCAACGATTAAAATATTTATAATATTTTTAATAGATAAAGTTAAAAACATTTGTAATAACGATATATTCAATTATTCTTATTCACTATTTTAAAGTTTAGGATGTATACTCAACATAAAACTTGACATTGATAGTGACACAACTTAAAACATGTAAATTTTAGAAAAGAGGATTTTAAAAATTTGCATTATTGAAAATACTAAATACAGGCCTTGTTAATTATTATGATTTTTGGTAAATTTGGTAAAGATAGAAACATAACGCAGACCTAGTATTTAATAAAAACAAATTTGAAATTTTTTAAATACCATCAATGCCAAACAGTGAAATAATAACTTTTCTTTTTAATAAAACAATGAATATGTTTGTACAAATTACTTCTTTTTCTTGCAGAGAAAGGTTTGCAAATATTTACATATAAAAAAGTACTATAATATAGTAATATAGAGAATGTAAGTACTACTGTATAATTACAATCTTCATATTAATGTACAAGTTACATGCTTATAAATTAACTTATATTAATTTCAGTTACAAATTTTCAAACAGAAAATACTTACCGTTTGGTCACTTAGATTTAGTCGAAGAAGATGATGTCCAGAAGCTCTGGCAAGCGCAGAAACCAAACTAGTTTTGCCAACTCCTGGACTACCTTCCAATAAAATTGGTTTTCTTAATTGCAGAGCACGCAAAACTTTCAGAGTATTCATTTTGGTTGTTGGGCTGGTGAAAGCAAATCCTACGTTGCTTGGAATTTCTTCGTTTCCTTTCTTCACGTAGAACGGATATATCCCAAATTTGTCCACATGATTTTCAACATCAAATTCCTCGTAACTTAATATCAGTTTAGACTTTAATGTATTTTGTACTTGCTGTTTGATAAATTTCAATGCTGAATCCTTAAAATCCTTTAACTTCTTTGAACTAAAATAATTCAGAATGGTTTGTTAAAATCCTGATCAACTATAACTCTTAACTAATCTACAATATAATTAATTAAAACAAAATTTTATCGAAGATCAATGAAGGCAAAGTTTAAAGTACTACTTTTATATTTAAAAATTAACATTTATTTTGTAAAATTATTTTTAAATTATTTTTACTGAATTTGCGATTTCAAAATGAAATTTTAACCCATTCAAAGCCAATGATATCACATATGCACCCTAAACTATCTAATCAAATCAATTGTTAACGCGCCATGTGTATCTTTAAAAAAAGAATTAATATCATTCACTATTTAAAAATTTGGCGGATAAATAACATTGTAAGAAAGTAAAACAATAACAATAGTCTACAATAAGGGGTGTCAGGACTTAAAAATGTATTGGAAAAATCTTATAATAAAGTCCAGACTTTAAGCGGGTGAAGAAATGTTTAAAACAAAACAATAATTATTCTGAATAATTTTCTCAACGCTTTTGTACACTGCCATTCATAAGTATGTGGACGCTTACCATGTTCATGAAATTTGTGATACATAATGTATATTTTTATCATTAAACAATATTTGTTGCCAAATTCTATTACGAATATGTGTATAATGTATTTCAATAGTACTAAATTATCGATTTAGTTATTTAATTTTCTTAAATGAATAAAAGTCTATCCGATGGGTGGAAAACTGCGTTAGAAAAACACTTGTGGGAAATCCTAGAATCTGAGTGAAGCCTTATTGGTGGCGAAATAATGAAAAATAGCCAGGATGCAACAACTAGTAAACACGGTCATAAAAGCAGACGGTGGATATGTAGATGAAAAGAAGATATAATTATTTTTTTGTCGTTATCGGTGAGATATTTAATAAATTATTATTAAAACATGTTCTCCAACAGTGTACGAACTGGCATACATATAAGATAATCAAATTTACCAAAGATATAACTGTTTTAGGTAGCTATAAGAATTAAGGAAGTGTCCACATACTTTTGAGCGGCAGTGTAGATCCCAATTTTATGAATTTGTAAGATTTTATTTAAAACATAACAGGACTTACTTTTCTGTGGCAGTCAAACCGGATCCAAGACCATCAATGTAACTTAAAGCTGCCCCATGGAAGAAAACGTCTCCTATTTCTAAGTCTTCGCAACCGTTAACGAAGTTCACCCACGTAAGTATATCTCTGACACTAACAACGAGTTTCTTCCCTATTTCTGTAGTTTGTAACCATTTAATGAACTCTATTATTGCCGTAGAAACGCTTTCTCTGAACTCTTGGCGTAAGTTATGTACCATGATGCGTTTAAGATCATCTAATGAGACACAACCTTCGCACCAAATTTCCGTAAATCTATTTCTAAGGGCTGGTGAAAGCTCCTTTTTGCCGTAATCGCCACCAGGATTCATTGTGCCGACAAAGATGAAATTTTCATGAGCGGTAATCGCTGCATCTTCTTCGGTCGATGATTTTTCAGCAATCAAAAGTTTACGTTCAGGTTCTGAAAAGGTGAGAGAAATTGATTAACTTCTGTAAAAAGGAAATCGAATTCAGTAATTTTTACAAAAAGTAATTTTTTCACAGAAAAAGGTTCGTTTAAAATTTATTTCAAATTTTAATTTTAATCTTGCTTAACACGTTAAACGCCACGCCGATTTTGGAACTTTCTGTTAGGCTGTGTGCTGTGATGCTAATTCAAAAACACTTGATCCCAAAATAGTTAAAAATTTAAAAAGAAAATTGTAAAGGCCTCCAAAGAAAAGTCATATCTTTAATGTGATTTAATAGAACCCATTAATGAATTATAAAGTATTATTTCTTGAAATTGATATTGTCAGTCCTGAGAAATCAACGACGCCTAAACGAAAATTTCAGCGTCGGTCCGCAGGGACGTGTTAAATAATAATATTGATAGAATTACTGTGTTAAAGTAATTAACGTGTTAATTAATAATAACGTGTTAAATAATAATATTGATACAACTATGATACAATTACGTATAATGTGAAGTAATTACCCAAAAGAGAGTTCAGTCGCTCAAGCACACTATCGTCTGCCAAAGAGATTTCATCTACCAAACAGAATCCTCCATTTTTCATCGACATCACTAAAGGACCATCAACCCACTCGAACAATTTCTGATTTTCTCTATGCTCCCTAACCGGACGGAGACTTCCAAGAAAATCCGATGCCTCTGTATGCATATGGCAATTTATGATACTGAGTTCCTGTTCTCTAATTTTTGATAGAAGCTGGCAAACCGTAGTTTTACCGCCTCCTGTTTCACCGATCAAGAGAACCGGTTCCTTAAAATCGCAAGCCTTCGAAAGAAGCA
>SMSQ01001080.1:35098-58113 GCA_019453375.1 Ctenoplectra terminalis
TCATTTGACCTTTTTGGTAGTTTTAGTGTTAATTTATTAATACATTACCTTTCTTCCACCGTACAATCCAGGAGGATTCTGAGTCGCAAAAAGCATGAAATTATCATGCGCCTTCACAACCTGTTGAGTTTCAGGAATAAACAACTCTCTGTTATCATCAAGGACTCTGTTCAAAGCTTCTAAAACGTCGCTGGGTGCCAAATTCAATTCATCCAAAATTATCCAGTATCCTAAAGAACATTGTACATTAATGAAGTACTATAATTTCATTAATTACTTTATAATTATAGAAATAAGTAACCGAGAAAGATTATAACTTTAAAACTACTGCGAAGCAAAAATAAATAGCTTTCATAACTAGTCAATTACTATAATTACAAAACAATCCTAAAATAATAAGGATAATTAAAAGTGAAGTTCAGAAATGATATACCTTTTCGCATAGCATCCACTAGAATGCCCTCTTTGAAAACCAACTTTCCTGCAGAATCAGCTACGTAAGTACCAACATACTCTTGCAAATCAGTATGTTCGTGATTATTAATTCTGACACAGATATGTCCAGAGGCCTTTGCCAAGTACGTTATCAAACTGGTTTTTCCAACAGAAGTATCACCTTGTAATAATACAGGCATTTTTCCAATGGATACTACTCGTACTAAATCTTTTAAATTTTGCTTCACTGTTTCTGTGAGAATATACTAAAACCAAAGAAAATTTCATTAATTCTTATGTTACCTAAAAAATCATCTAATTTGTACCATTAATAAAGTCAATTGAAGTTAAAACTTATTTGCAAAAAAAAAAAAAGCAAAAATAAAACAGAAAGTACCAGAATATAAAAGTAAAAAAGTCTACTTGTGATCAATCAATCAGTAACTGTTAGTTACTTTAATCACAAATCCGGGAATTATTGAAATCTTAAATATAAACTTACATTATCTGGTATTTGCGGTTCAAGATCAGCTTTAGGTATCCAGTATCCTTCAAAGCATATAAAACTTTCGCTGGAACCAGTACGTGGCCTTGGAATTGGAGTTCTAATAACGGCACTTGCAGTTTTATCCCCTAAGATAGCCTTCACAATCATTCTTTGTACTAATGGATACGAATCGCTACCTAACTGTGTTAGAAAACTTAAACAAAATGCTTCGTATAAGGATCTCAATGCATTTGCACAAGGATTTTGTGCAGACACGCTTAGAGCGCGACACAGTGTTCGTAAACTGTAATGTGGCTTGTGTCCAGTTCCATCAAGAAGACTAGTTTCTGCTTCTTTTCTGACATTCAAGTAAAATTTGACAATGCTTTCGATTTTCTCTTGTGGAAGATTTAAATCGTTCAAGTACGAGCTCACCAGTAGTTGTAAATCTGACTTTTCTGTGAGCTCGTCAACAAAAAATTCTGTAAACCTGTTTCTGAGTCCCATCGGAAGATCTTTTTTCCCAACATCTGTTGCAGGATTCATACAAGCAAAAATTGCAAAAGCTTCGTGTCTTTTAATTGGTTCTTTGTCTCCACGCTCCAACAACGATAGGGATCCACAGGATCCTTCTAATAAACCAGAAAGGCATTCTAATGTTTCTGCGGTGGCCAAATTAATCTCATCTAATAGAACCCAGTCTCCGTTCTTCAATGCTTTCACTAAACTACCCTCCACGAAAGAAAATGCTAACGAGTACTGACTCTGCACTTGAGACTGTAGTTTCTCCAATTTCTGTGCCACTTTTTCCCATTTCTTTAAAACTTCTACCTCGTCTTGATTTTTTTGAGACGCCTTCAATCGTTTCAAAGCAGCAGTAGTGCTATGGATCATTAAAGTAGTCAGTGTCTTCCACTTTCTTTCTTCGAAGCAACGTCCAAGATGATTCAAGAATTTTAGATTTGGTTCTACTGCGAAATAAGAACGAAACAAAATTTCGAACTCCTCGCGAATCGGGAGGATCAAGAGTTTCAGATCTACTGGTTTGTAACCACCAAGTAAATCTGTGCTTTCACTTTGTTGATTCATATTTATTACTACTAATTTATGACCTGTTATCTGTGCAAGGTATTGAACACAACTTGTTTTCCCTGTTCCAGTCTCTCCAACTAGAAGCACTGGCTCTTTTTGAATAACACAAGTAGCTATCCTTTCTAGAAGACATACGGATGGCCTTGTATAAGAAAAATTTGAATTTTTGGACTGTAACTTAACTCTGTCAGACTTTTTGATTCCTAATTTTGCTCTGCCAACGACAAGACATTCTTTGTGAAAATTTACAGATGGCTTATGCATTCCACAGAAGAATTCTGCTTTTGTTTTTACAATACCTAACTTATGCGCGACTGCTATTGCCAAATTTAATCGTTGCTCTGAAACAAACAAAATAAACAATCTCTAAAGCATCAACTATGGAATTTAATAATAATAAATTCTCTAGTATTACAGCATATTATACATTAAAGTATAGTTAACATACCAGAATTAGGAACAGAACAGCAGAAGACATCTAATGCATCTTGAAAAATCTTCAATGCTGACACAGGTGAAGACACGTCAAAATCAACAATAGCTCTGGAACACCACTTAATCAAATCCCTCGTAGAAATCTGTCTAGCATTCCTTACACTAGTCACAACATCTTCTTCGTGATTACCAGCGGAAAACAACAAGAACACATCAACCATTCTCGTAGCAACTGTATGTAAAATTGGAAATAATGTCTGAACTATCGTCACAAGTTCTTGCTTCGACAAAGACTCTACGTTAACACAAGACCACTGTTTCTGCAGCGGCATATGAAGTGATTTTTGCGTGCCTCCGGATGTTAATCGTCTGGTAACAAATAACTGAAATCCACTTTTTACGTGAATTGAATCTCTGTATCCTGGAACTGACAACGTTTTGGTTTTCACAAGTTGTCCAATAACACTGATAACATCTGTCGCAGCACAATCAATGTCTTCCAGAAGTAGCCATTTGCCAGATAGTACAGCTTCTGTCAATATCCCTGGTTGCCACAAAAATTCTCCAGGAATATCAGTACATCTGTACATTCCTAATAACATCTTAGAATCTGTTTGATCGCCCAACTGTACTTTTGCAAAATTCTGAGAATCATGGTTCGTAGCCTGTGCTAAGAACTCAACTAGAGCAGTCTTTCCTGAACCAACAACACCTTGTAAACACACACATTTATTAGAAGACACCGCGAAAGCCAAGTTCTGCAGATTTCGTCGCGTAGACGGCACAGGAACTAGATTTAATTTGTTTTTAGATTTAGACTGTTTAAAAATTGGAAGTAAGATTCCTCCGATAGATACGACTGAAGGTACGTCAAGTATTTGATCTAATTCTTTGGTGTCTTCAAATGTTATATTATTTTGATGAACTTCTTTACATTTAATGGAAAATATTTGATTCTTTGGAACAAAATTATTTATATGAGACAGGTAGCAAGATTCTGACATTCCTAATACAACAGCAATACAATTCATTGTTACCCTGAAAAATTATTAAAAGTTACGTATGTATTTATTTGTTAATATTTTTATGTTACTTAATAGAGTAATATAAATACAATCCCTAAATATAATGCTACTACTTTTGCACTAATTTTTCATCACTAAATTCAAACCACAATTATCTCAAATTTTTTTTCTATTAATAACTTCTTTTAAATCATATTGGTAATATCATACTATTATGTATCAATAACATTTTGAAAAATATTATAAATAGTATAAAAAAAATCATATTTAATTTTATATCTTACCATCTAACAGCTTCATCTTCATGAGTTAAATATTTGTAAAACTTGGACCAATTCCACTTATACTTAAAGTGCATTGGTGCGCTACATACAATATCATAACAAGCAGTTACTAAATCATAATCAGATACTTCTATGAAAGATACTACTTTTCGTTTATTACGCCTTTTTGAAGAAGGATTATAATCAACTTCTACAGATTCAAACGGAGCTGGATTAACGTCAAAATAATGTAGAACAAATCTGTAATAAAACAATATCAATTTAAAAATTTAGTAATTTAATAATATGATTTTAATTCATTGTAAAACTATTTGCTTTATTTTATCTCGTCGGTTGAATATTTTATAATACTTTCTTTTATCGTTTATTGATAAATATAATTGAAACCAAATTGCTTGAATTAAATCCTAATTCTTCCTAATAAATGCTACTGTTATAACAAACTATATAATAAACGATATCTTTGTTTAATAATAATCAATCAATAACAAATAGAAAAAATCTACAAACTTATAAATACAAGTAACCAAACTTATATATTTATAAGATAGAAATAAAACTCTTGTCCGTGCTATATTAAGTATACAGCTAAGGAAACAACACAGAATACTGTATCACAAAGAGTTTTAATTTTTTCCAAACACATGTTACATTTATTACATATTTCAGCAATAGATAATTCTAAATTCGAGTAGTAAAACAAGTATAATACAATACAAAGTGATAGAAAAACATTGTTTGTATCCTTGTATGAATTTTTCCAGGCTGCAACGTTCAACCTAAAATACTGTGGAACACAGAAGAATTAAACAGTTCAATGAAATACTATTTAAATGCAAAGAGACATTAATCGTACCATGATGATTTTTTCTGTTAAGTAATAACATTATACATTAACATAAAAAGAAATATTATATAAGAACAAAGTAACATAAAATGAATATAAAACACTTGATATAACGATACGAATACATACACTAGCAAGTCCAGATTCTTGCAAAGTAGTTTTCCCAAAATAACAGAATTCAATTTATGAAATGCATCTCCATCGTTGAAAGAAATTTTATCCATGGAAATGCTCGTGGAAACTAACGCTAGTAATAACTGTGGGAAACATTCAGCAACATCCACCGTAGATTCCGGATTCATCAAGAACTCGCACAAAATATCTAAAATTTGTTTGTACTCATTCTTGTTTGGTTCCTGCAATAAAATTACATAAAATTATATACAGATATTTTAAAATTAATAAACACGGTGAAACAAAGCAATTTAATGCAAGAAGTATTAAATATGCGAAACGTTAAAATATGCAAGATATTTTTACAAAGCTGCACGTAGTAAGATGTAAGAATCTGTAAAATATTTAAGTAACAAAAGACTGAGACTTATAATTTCTATAAACTAATAGAAAGCACATTACATACATTATAATTAAAAAAACTCAAAACCACTGTTTTCTTATCACTTTTAATATATTAAAAATACATAAAAATAACAGGAATAGATCTTATTATTATAAATAATAAACACATAAATAAACATAATTAAAATTCATAGAACATGGAATAGTAGTAGCAGAGAAAAAGAAGAAAAAATAAAATGACAGCTAGAATATTTAAACCGGAAAAGAATATTTGGAATATTTGAAAGAATAATCTCATGCTTACCTTGTCAGTCTTGAAAGTTGCAAGTTTCTCACCATACTTTTCATTCCTTTCAACAAAAGCTATCAAACTTTGCAGAAACATTTTTAAAAATGCGAAAAAACAGAGTCCCACGTGCAATACCGAATAAAACACACGCTTTTAAAGCAACCATGTGCTTTTAAAGACACTATCAGAAGTTCGTTTAAAAGATGCACAACTTATCTTCATGATTCTGAACAAAATCCCTAGGATATTTAGGCATCAAAAGGTGTACAATAACTATAAAAAGTATTTACATATAGTCATATTTTTCAATAAAACACGTTTCGAACAGATTTTGTATTTATTTCATATTTTAATAATATCAGTTTTTTGTACTTACGCCAAAGCATTATTAAATCATAGGAAATTTAATAAAAAAAAATTCTAAAATGAATACGTTATTATTCAAATACTTTTTATAGCTACTGTACATTTGTATCGTATTAATATTAATACCAACATTTTTTAAGTTTGCTTTAATAACTGGAAAATACATCTTTATATGTTTTAATACTTAAACTGTTTATTGTATTCAATAAAAATAAAATTTTTAATTTACCTATATTAGCAAATTTTTAGAATATATATATTTTTTAAATAAATCGCTTCAAGATCTTTTGAATAATCCGTGTATTTTATATGCTATTAAAAAAACGAATTCATTGATCCGTTAATTTTTTTTTCTTTCTTGAATTTGCACACAGAGCTACCATTATCGCTAGAAAGTATAAAAAACTGTACAATATGAAATACTAGGTTTTTATCTGTTATTATTGAATTCAATAAAAATAAAATTTTTAAATTACCTATATTAGCAAATTTTTAGAATAAATCGCTTCAAGATGTTTTGAACAATCCGTGTATTTTATATGCTAATAAAAAAACGAATTCATTGATCCGTTAATTTTTTTTTCTTTCTTGAATTTGCACACAGAGCTACCATTAATGCTAAAAAGTATAAAAAACTGTACAATATGAAATACTAGGTTTTTATCTGTTATAAATTTGATAAATGGCTATAAATGAATAATTTTGTTTCATTTTTACAAAATGTTTTTAGTTAAATCAATTTTTTGAAATCTTTATTCATTATTTGATAAACTAACTGTAGTTACATATTATTACATATTATTAATTTGTTTATTCAAATTATGAATTTCGTGGTCATAGATTGGCAGCCATTACAGTGTGGAAGAAAGTAGTTTAAATTTGAAAATACGTAATAAATTATCAGTGCAATATTCTTATTAATGAATCGCACACAATTAACACATTGAGGACCGATCACGAGATATCTCGTTTTTCGTTTCTTTCAATTCATAAAAGTGGAAAGTAATTATAAATGTGAAGTTACGTTCCAAAACGATCGCTTCGTCTGAAAATTAAAATGAAGATCCCTATTTACCGTAGGTATAAATATTTCGTAAAAGCATACGAGTAAAAATTTTATACGAGTGTAACTTGATCCCATAGTACGATTTTCAAAAAAGTCGCTGGTCTTCAATGTGTTAATATAAAGTTTAATGTAAGTAAAAGTAATTTTATTACATGCTTCTTAAAATATTGTTGAAAAGTCAACTAGAAATTTTATAACAGGTATTTTTAATACTGTAGAATCTTGGAGCGATTATAACAGAGAATGGAGCCGATACTAACACAATATTTATTTTAAGTCAAATAGAAATTTTACAACAGGTATTTTTAATGCTGTAGAATTTTGGAGCGATTATAACAGAGAATGGAGTCAATACTTACACAATATTTATTTTAAATCAAATAGAAATTTTATAGCAGGTATGTTTAATTCTGTAGAATCTTAAAACATTTAATGATTTGAAAGTTGCTATTCTTAAGTTGTTATTTTTTCAGTAAATTTGGTTATTGTTGCATTTATATACTTTTTCTGTATTTTCCTGTTTTGTATTAAAATTAAAAATAAAAATACCTAAAATTTGATAACAATAAATACTTTAAAAATAATCAACAAATCAAAATAAAAAGCACATGAAAAAATAAATAATTGAAAATCAATTTTTAAAAAAAATTTTATTCTTCATAAAAGAATTATTTTTTAATAGTACTAAAAATTGAATTTTATTTTGTAATAATATTCAGAAAATATTAGTATCATTAATATTATTAAAGAATTGTTAAAGATTTTTATTTTTTTAATTTCTCATTGGAAATCGCATGTTCTTTTCAAAAACTAATTTACCTTTAAAGTGAAAAATAATATCCGTGTAGTACTAAAAATAGAACTTTATTTTATAATAATATTTAGAAAATATTAGTATCATTAATATTATTAAAGAATTGTTAAAGATTTTAATTTTTTTAATTTCTCATTGGAAATCGCATGTTCTTTTCAAAAACTAATTTACCTTTAAAGTGAAAAATAATATCCGTGTAGTACTAAAAATAGAACTTTATTTTATAATAATATTCAGAAAATATTAGTATCATTAATATTATTAAAGAATTGTTAAAGATTTTAATTTTTTTAATTTCTCATTGGAAATCGCATGTTCTTTTCAAAAACTAATTTACCTTTAAAGTGAAAAATAATATCCGTGTAGTACTAAAAATAGAACTTTATTTTATAATAATATTTAGAAAATATTAGTATCATTAATATTATTAAAGAATTGTTAAAGATTTTAATTTTTTTAATTTCTCATTGGAAATCGCATGTTCTTTTCAAAAACTAATTTACCTTTAAAGTGAAAAATAATATCCGTGTAGTACTAAAAATAGAACTATATTTTATAATAATATTCAGAAAATATTAGTATCATTAATATTATTAAAGAATTGTTAAAGATTTTTATTTTTTTAATTTCTCATTGGAAATCGCATGTTCTTTTCAAAAACTAATTTACCTTTAAAGTGAAAAATAATATCCGTGTAGTACTAAAAATAGAACTTTATCTTATAATAATATTTAGAAAATATTAGTATCATTAATATTATTAAAGAATTGTTAAAGATTTTAATTTTTTTAATTTCTCATTGGAAATCGCTCGTTCTCTTCAAAAACTAATTTATCTTTAAAATGAAAAATAATATCCATGTAATGCAATTATTTAATAAAGTTCAATTGCATACCAATAACACCATTTTTTATAATACTATGAAATATCGTATAAAATTAAATTTAAGCTTTTAATTTCCAGATCACCTTTTAAGATTTCATTTCAATAAGTGTGCTTGTAACTACAAAACATTCACCACGAGTTTTAAAAGGTAACCGTATTATATGTACATAATTTTTTAACTACTTACAGTAGAACTGATATTAAGTATAAATGATTTATTGCATCACTGAATACAATTTACTGCAACAATTTGATTTATTCAAATTTACATTAATCTGTAGAGCTTAACACTTTGAAAAAAAAAAACAAAGCTGCACGTTTCATTTTAAATTAAGTTTAATATAAAATATACAAATCGTGATCACATTCTGAACATATTATACAACTGTTAAGTTTATAACGTAACTGTACAATGTTTTCGATGAATATTGAATTAAAAAATCTCAGGGTGCGATTTAAATTCATCTCGTAGCCTCCTCTCAATGCCGGGTAGAGTAACATTGTCAACCTGAACATTAAAACTGACGTAAACAGCCATCGAAAGCTTCTTCGAGAGCCTCTTAGCAAGACTGGTTGAAGTTTCATTCGCAATCGAACCCATAATTTTTGTTGCTAGTGGTTCTCTTTCATACGGTGACTGAATCGCAAAGGACATATCGTCCATGATGTTTTCCTTCGGATTACCTATCCACAGATAGAGGCAATTTTCCATTTTGATTATATGACAAGCAATTGATATATCACCAACTTTTGCCACAAAGTCGTGAAACTTAAAACTGCATTTGGGTTCGGCTACTTCTTCCGACTGATTACCCATATTTCTTCGAAATTTGAAACACTCTTCAATCGTTATTCTGGGCTTCTGTTATTGTTTTAAAGAATGCTGATCAGGATGATTATCATTCTATGAGGACATAACCTCAAAATTAAAAAATCGTATTTACCGACAACAAACAGTTTTCAGAGCAAGCATGAACTATAAAATACAAGTTTTACTTACATACTTTACGCGTTGATTAATAATACACGTTCAGAATTAAATAACTATGCAGAAAAAAAATATAAACCAGCTTTAATTTTTAAAATACTTCTGTATCTTATGAAGAAATATTTCTGAAATGTAACGAAATCAATTTCGTTTATTTATACTTCAAGTTACAAACGAATAAGAATGATGAATATAAATATATAAGTAATATTTATATTTGTATAAATTTTTTGGTATAAAAATAGAAATTGTTTTTTATCTATGCGTATAAATTATAAATATGGAACAGTACTGAAGAAAAATTAATGCAGTATGTGTTTTATATTTTATTTATTCCAAATTAATAAATTACAAATTTTGTTTAACTTAAACATATAATGTTTAGACAATAATAATTGTTTTATTACGTGGAATTCGAAATAATTAGAATTTTATGAATATACATATTTTTAAATGTAATTGTATAAATAATCAACAAAAGCAATATACGCAAAAGAATTAAATTAAAAAAAAAATTTATTCAATATAGTAAAATGCTTTTTAGGCAATTTTATGTAATAAAATAATATGTTTATTTATAAATATTTTTGAAACGCAGAAGAGAAAATTATGTATTAATCATACGTCGATAAAGTAAAAGTATGTTGGAGCAGATTAATGTCACTAGATGGCAGTAGTATTCCTTGTTAAGGTTTCTAGTTACTAGGTGTTCAAAATTATTTCGTTAAAGAATTGTGCTCAATTTTATATAATTGCATAATAGAAATAATATGAATTTTATTATAATAATGTTATGAAGTTATTTTTTGAATTTAAATAAGTATTTGTTAAATTTTATTACTGTTTTATTTGAATTTTAATTGTTCTTACGTTTTAGGATTTTTAATTATTTGAAAGTTAATATTCTTAAATTGTTATTTTTTCAGTTCTCTAAATTTGGTTATTGTTGCATTTATATACATTTTTTGTATTTTTCTGTTTTGTACATACAATACTTTTTCAAAATAAGGTTTTAGTTATTTAAAATTTTAATTATTCTCATATTTTAGGATTTTTAATGATTTGAAAGTTAATATTCTTAAGTTGTTATTTTTTCAGCACTCTAAGTAGGGTTATTATTGCACTTATATACTTTTTTTGTACTTTTCTGTTTTGTACATACAACACATTTCGAAAATAAGATTTTAGATAAATTACAATTCAGCAAATTTGATCCAATAAAAAAATAAAAATTAAAAATAAAAATATCTAAAATTTTCCAGCAACAAATACTTTAAAAATAGTCGACAAATCGAAAAGAAAAGTATATGAAAGAATACAGAATTGAAAATCAATTTTTAAGAGAAAATCACAAAGAATTTGTTAAAATGTTTCTATAAGAAATTACTAATTGGTTATATTAACTATTTCGCTAATTTTCGTATTAAACAAACAAACGAATAAATAAATAAGTACTTACCACAAGTAAATTCCAAAAATTAATTTATGGTATAAACACAAAAAATATTTCTCTTAATACAACAAAAAAGTTAATTCATCTATTTGTCAGTAAAAAAATAATAGCAAAAATTTTTAAAAGTTAACTTTTTATTATAAATTCGTAATTAGTATCCGTTTAATTCGAATTTATTTAACATTGTTATAATAAATCGAATCGAAATAAAATAAGAATTCAGTCAAAAGAAAGGTTTTTAACGTTGCAAAAAATTTGTTATTATTAATGTTATAAATTCGTAATTAGTATTCATTTAATTCGAATTTATAACATTAATAGTAAAAAATTTTTTTCAACGTTAAAAATCTTTCTTTTGACTGAATTTTCATTTTGTTTCGATTTGAATTAATATAACAATGTTAAATAAATTCGAATTAAATGGATACTAATTACGAATTTATAATAAAAAGTTAACTTTTTTATATTTTTGGAAATTGGAACCGAACCAAAATAAGAATTCAGTCAAAAGAAAGGTTTTCAAGATTGGAAAAAATTTGTTATTATTAACATTATAAATTCCTAATTAGCATTCATTTAATTCGAATTTNTATTTGTCAGTAAAAAAATAATAGCAAAAATTTTTAAAAGTTAACTTTTTATTATAAATTCGTAATTAGTATCCGTTTAATTCGAATTTATTTAACATTGTTATAATAAATCGAATCGAAATAAAATAAGAATTCAGTCAAAAGAAAGGTTTTTAACGTTGCAAAAAATTTGTTATTATTAATGTTATAAATTCGTAATTAGTATTCATTTAATTCGAATTTATAACATTAATAGTAAAAAATTTTTTTCAACGTTAAAAATCTTTCTTTTGACTGAATTTTCATTTTGTTTCGATTTGAATCAATATAACAATGTTAAATAAATTCGAATTAAATGGATACTAATTACGAATTTATAATAAAAAGTTAACTTTTTTATATTTTTGGATATTGGAACCGAACCAAAATAAGAATTCAGTCAAAAGAAAGGTTTTCAAGATTGGAAAAAATTTGTTATTATTAACATTATAAATTCCTAATTAGCATTCATTTAATTCGAATTTGAAACGTTAACAATAACAAATTTTTCCAAAGTTAAAAATCTTTCTTTTTACTGAATTCTTATTTCGTTTCGATTCGAATTAATATAATAATGTTAAATAAATTCGAATTAAATGGATACTAATTTCAGATTTATAATAAAATGATAACTTTTTAAAATGTTTGGAAATTGGAACCGAACCAAAATAAGGATTCAGTCAAAAGAAAGGTTTTCAAGATTAGAAAAAATTTGTTATTATTAACGTTATAAATTCGAATTAAATGAATACTAATTACAAATTTATAACATTAATAATAACAAATTTTTTCCAACCTTGAAAACCTTTCTTTTAACTGAATTCTTATTTTGGTTCGATTCGCCTCGGTCTGTCTTACAAACACTTAACAATTTTTCAATATCACAGTATGGAATAAACGTTAAGGTTCTAGCGAGTCTCGTTGGTGTAGCAATAAAAAGAGAAAAAATATATAATGGTATAGGGTGTTTTCTCGTCACCCGGTATAAAACCTGCATACCTAGCGAGGCTTATTGATATACCTGCACCAGAATCACCTGCATGTGCAGTGAGCTGTATACCTAAGGCTCTAAACGGTCGCGGCGCGTATAATTTATGAATTATTATTTTGTACTATAATGTTGGCCCCACTGTACGCGCGGCTGTTTCAAGCCGCACCAATGGGGAGTCCCATCTTGTTGGAAACTGAGATAAAAAGCACTTCCATTGGCGTAATGTCTCCAAACACTCTGAACTTAAGCTGAATTTACTAAAGTGATACGAATTATATTGAAATTGATTTTTTGTTTCAAATATTGTATTTTAAATGTTATGTGGGAGATTTTTTTTTTTATTTTAGTAACTCTTTTTTTTTAATTATCATTTTTTTAAGTGTGTATGCATAGCTGGTGGTTTATTTTTTTTAATTTTTGTAACTCTTTTTTTTTAATTATCATTGTCTTAAATATGTATATATAGTTGGTAGTTTTTCTTTTTATTTTAGTGGGGTTAATGCTGAAATTGTTTTTTAGCATTTTGAGTAATTGAATTGGTCTTGTTAATATAATTTAATGATGTTATTAGATATCAATTTTTGTGGGATTATTTAACAGTGTTATTTAATCGAAACATTCATCTTTTGTTCTTCCATTAATTTCAATTGCTGCTTTTCTTTCATTTTATGTTTTCAATTTTTTTAAACTTTTACTTTTATTAAATTCAGTATTCTTATTTTTTTTCCCTTTTATTTTCTCTTTCTTAAATTTTCTTTTTACAACTTATAAAAATAGAGAATTTCAATAAAAAAATTCTCAAATCGGTTTCTAATTATTCCGTTATAATTAGAAGAAAAAGATTTTATTACTTTTGAATCAATTTTTATTTTTTACATATATCATCATTATTTTTTATTATCTATTACATATATAATACATCATTTTTCATAAAAAATTTTTCTACCTCTATTTTTTTCAATTTTTTTTTCAATTTTTATTTGTAAAATTCTATTTATTTATTTTTAGCTCTCCTACTGAAAAATTAGTTTGCATTTTGTAATCAATTCTTATGTTTAATAATGTTTTGTTTTCTTAACCATTTTTCTATTTAAGTGTGGCTAAACATAGTTATCTATCAGGAATAATAATATAACGGAAAAGAAATTGATCAATTTCAAATTAATTAAATAGTTAATTAAATTGAATTTAATTAAGATCAAGCTGATAAACTTCAGATTTATTTTCAATTAATTAAATTGTGTATAATTAAGGAATACTCAATTTATCGCTGTTTCTGTTTACAAAAACAACTACCGTATCTAATTAATTATTCACAACTCGTAAAATTGTTCATCTGCGTTAAAGTGGAGCAAATATAAAAACCGGAGTGTAACAAAAAAGGCAGAAAGCTTTAAATTTTTTTTTTCTTTTATAAAACGTTCTTAGAGGATGTAAAACTTTTATCAGATTTGTAAAAAATTTGTTTAGATAATTTACATATCTTTGAATTTCTAAATTTCGTATAAGAGTAAAAAATATATTCTGGTTATGAAAAATTTTTATTCAATTGTTAACTCTCAAGTTAAATTTATAAAAATGTGTTTAGATAACAAAAACTTATAATTGACAATATATAGTTTACACTAAACGTTTTTTATTTCCATACAAAATTGGTAAAAGAATGAAAACTTTTTTTGGATAATATAGAACTTTCACTAATTTGTTAACTTTTGTGTGAAATTTATAAAAAATATGTTTTATCTGAAACTAAATTTCATATATTTGTAAAACATATTTAGATAAATGTTTAAACAACTTATGTTAAAAAACATATTTAGAAATTAGAATAAAAGTGTATAAAAAAAAGAAAAGAACACATATTCCAGAAGAGACAGACATTTATGTATATTTTTAACAGAAAATGATGAAAAATCATCCAAAAGATAGTCCAGTTAATTTATAAAATTTGTCTGAAAAGTTGTGAATAGAATATTTTGACTTGTTTGGTAGATCTAGTATTAAATAATCATAATCTATTTTTAAATTATATAAAGTTATCACAAAAATTTCTAAGTTCCATGTAAAATTTATAAAAAATATGTTTCATTTGAAACTAAATTTTGTACATTTGTAAATACATGTTTGAATACTCAAAATATATTTTTTAATTAAATACAATTATAACAAAAATTTCTAAGTTCCTTGTAAAATAAAAAAAAAATATGTTTCATTTAAAACTAAATTTCATATATTTGTAAATACATATTTAAATATTCAAAATATATTTTTTAATTAAATACAATTATAACAAAAATTTCTAAGTTCCTTGTAAAATAAAAAAAAAATATGTTTCATTTGAAACTAAATTTTGTATATTTGTAAATACGTGTTTAAATACTCAAAATATATTTTTTAATTAAATACAATTATTACAAAAATTTCTAAGTTCCATGTAAAATTTATAAAAAATATGTTTCATTTGAAACTAAATTTTGTACATTTGTAAATACATGTTTGAATACTCAAAATATATTTTTTAATTAAATACAATTATCACAAAAATTTCAAGTTCCATGTAAAATTTTTAATAAATATGTTTCATTTGAAACTAAATTTTGTATATTTGTAAATACGTGTTTAAATACTCAAAATATATTTTTTAATTAAATACAATTATCAAAAAAATTTTTAAGTTCTATGTAAAATTGTTAAAATGTGTATCAGCTGTGATTAATGTTTTCTTGAAGCATTATACTTTCAATATTAATAATTTACTATTTAATGTTATTTATTAACATAAATTGGAGGAAATGTAATTATCTTTCTTTTCACCTTTTACGTAACACAGAACCAAAACATCGAGGAAGATATTTGTAGTTTAATGATTATTATGTTCCAATTAATTTCATGACTGTTTTTGTAAAACTGTAATCTCTGATCTCTGATTCTTTTCCTATATTATTAGTAGACATAAAATATAGCTTAAGTAGAGTACAGAAGGCCAAAATAAATAATTATTTACACGCACTACATATCTGTAACTGTACACATTCGACTTTCTTTTTTTATGTATTCTTCCTTACTGTATTATTAATGCACCTATTTTCTCCGCTGAATATTATTCTACCTCATTTTATTTAAGAAGTATCACTTTTCAAAATTTCGTAATTTTTTTTTTTTTTTTTTAATTTTTACATATAATATTTTGCGATTTTTTTATGTCAGTAAAAAATATTCAGTAATCGTTTTTACGATTTTGATTAAGGGGATATTTTCATTTTTTTTAGGTACAAAATTTATAATAAATATTTAATTTCATAAACATTTCTATTTTTATGTTATATATTTCATGAATATTACAATTTTGATATTGTATATTTTATAAATTATAGTAAATATTTTATACACATTTGAATTTTTGCATTACATATTTTATAAATTATAGTAAATATTTTATAAACATTTCAATTTTTATATTACGTATTTTATAAATTATAGTACTTCATAAATATAAAACCCAACGTTTGGTTCAATTTAAAAAGTGTTATTCTATTCTAACACGTTCCGTGCCAGATTGATTTTTAGACACTTTTCATTCAGACTGATTAAATATTAAATAATTTTGCGTTTAACGTACGCTTTACAATCTGTACAAAAATNAGATTTCAGAAATTATAATATTTCACAAACATTTCAATTTTTATGTTTTATATTTTATAAATTATAGTAAATATTTTATAAACATTTCAATTTTTATATTACGTATTTTATAAATTATAGTACTTCATAAATATAAAACCCAACGTTTGGTTCAATTTAAAAAGTGTTATTCTATTCTAACACGTTCCGTGCCAGATTGATTTTTAGACACTTTTCATTCAGACTGATTAAATATTAAATAATTTTGCGTTTAACGTACGCTTTACAATCTGTACAAAAATACGGAGACTGTAATTATCAAGAAAAGGATGTACAGTTTACAAAGTTCTTTGTTTTACAATGAAGATTCCAAATAGCTTCAACGGATGTTAATTGTTCTCACATTTTAGAATTTTTAATGATTTGAAAGTTAATATTCTTAGGTTGTTATTTTTTCAGTACTCTAAATTTGGTTATTGTTGCATTTACATACTTTTTTTTTATATTTTCCTTTTTTGTACATATAACGCCTTTGCAAAATAAGATTTTAGTTATTTAAGATTTCAATTATTCTCACATTTTAAGATTTTTAATGATTTGAAAGCTAATATTCTTAAATTGTTATTTCTTCAGTACTCTAAATTTGGTTATTATTGTATTTATATACTTTTTTGTATTTTCCAACACCTTTCCAAAATAAGATTTTAGATAAATTACAATTCCGAGAATTTGATCCAATAAAAAAATTAAAAATAAAAATACCTAAAATTTTCCAACAATAAATACTTCAAAAATAATCAACAAATCAAAATGAAAAGCACATGAAAGAATATATCATTGAAAATCAATTTTTAACAGAAAATCACAAAAAATTTGTTAAAATGTTTCTATAAGAAATAAATAAATAAATAAATACTTACCACAAGTAAATTCCAAAAATTAATTTATGCTATAAACACAAAAAATATTTCTCTTAATACAACGAAAAAGCTAATTCATTAATTTTTAACAGAAAATCACAAAGAATTTGTTAAAATGTTCCTATAAGAAATTACGAATTGGTTATATTAACTATTCCGCTAATTTTCGTATTAAACAAACAAAGAAATAAATAAATAAATACTTACCACAAGTAAATTCCAAAAATTAATTTATGCTATAAACACAAAAAATGTTTTTCTTAATACAACAAAAAAGCTAATTCATCAATTTTGAACAGAAAATCACAAAAAATTTGTCAAAATGTTTCTATAAGAAATTACGAATCGGTTATACTTATATTATTGGTTATATTTATTAACAAATAAATAAATACTTACCACAAGTAAATTCCAAAAATTTCAAAGTTCAGTCTGAGGCGTATGCGCTCCACGTGGCACGGAACGTGTTAACTCTTTGAATCACGGTAGGGTTGAAAGTGTCCCACATTATTAATACCTAAATATGCATAGAGCGATATTTTCTATATCATTTGGAAAATTAAAAATTATCCTTAGCACAGTGGTTCACATTAACTCACGTATTTAATACAGTTAGGGACTATTTATATTCTACTATGCATATTTAGGTATTAAAAAGGTGGGGCACTTTTAATCCCTCCAAGCTTCAAAGAGTTAACCCTCTATGGAACCGTCTGACGTAAAAGTTACAAATTAATGTATCTATATTTTAAAAAATTTGTTTCAACTAATTGTCACTGTTCTATTAAATTTGAGTACTGTATTGTCGTAACGACATCACGATCCATCTGCAGCAATTATGAGTTTAAGAATTTTCAAATCAAAGTGAAAAACTGTAATCAATCGTAATTTTTTTTCCGATAAGCAGACAAAATTCGGGCTATAGAGCGTTAATATATGTTAATTCCATATCTATATTGTTAAGATGTGTGTATTTCAATAATAATTTTGCATCGTGTATTCAAAATTTTTAATTTGTTTACAATGTTACTTTTCAACCATGTCACCCTAAAACGAAATTTAACTTTGTTACGGTCTTCTAATTTTTTTTTTATCGATGGATTTAACGATCCATCTACAGTAATTATTAGTTAAAACATTTTCAAATCAAAGTGAAAAACTGTAATCGATCGTAATTTTTTCTCCGATAAGCAGACAAAATTCGGGCTATAGAGCGTTAATATATGTTAATTGTATGTCTATATCGTTAAGACGTGTGTATTTCAATAATAATTTTGCATCGTATATTCAAAATTTTTGATTTATTTACAATGTTACTTTTCACTCACGTCTCCGTAAAACGAAATTTAACTCTGTTACGATCTTCCGATTCTTTTCGACATAAATGCGCTCTCGTTTTATTAAAAAAAGTCCTAGCTTTGAAAAAAAAGTATATTTTGTACAAAATTTGTTGAGAGATATGTAACAAAGAAAAAGTCTTTGAAAAAAGGTGATAAATGTATACATTTGAGAAGAAAAATTAAAAAAGGACCTATGTCCTGCCTACACTTACCATTTACACTTGGCACTAACTTAAAAATTATCCGCCGTCGATTCTTATAATCTAAACATGTTGCAATTTACCTTTTCAGTTTTACATTTTCAGTTTCAAACCTTTTTTTTCTCCCTGGGGAGTTTTAATACTGTTTTATTTTAACAAAATTAAATCTAGAAAGCAATCTTTATATTTTAACCATTTGCGGACGAATGTCGGCGCTGTGACGACATTATAATTTGATTCCTAAGTCGAATTGTCGCCTCTGCAGCGACAAACGAATAGAAGACGCCGATGCGAAGTTTCATTGACTATTTTATTTTTTGTTTAATTGTTTAGATATTCAATTTATAATCTCGTTCCATGTAGAAATTATCCTCCATCTGTCACGAATCAGAGTATGTAGAAAGAGTGCTCGTCCGCAAAGGGTTAACGCTAGAACTACCGAATGAGTCAAAATGACTGGTTCATAATTTCTTATAGAAATTTTATAAATTTACAACGATGTATTTTTGGGGATTTTCTATGACTTTTTGTAAAAAATATGTGCAAAGAATTGTTACCCTTATTATAGATACCTTTTCAAATACCTATCATTTTTATTTCTTTGATACGAATAAGTCTACTTTAATCGCCGGTAGTTCTAATGTTAAATAGTCTCTTTATATTTTTCTGAAAATTAGAAAATTTTTTTAAGGAAAAGGAAGCGCGATTGGGTTAACTCTTTGACTGCTATGGACGCATATGTGCGTTTGGCGAGAAAAATGTTCAGATTAAACGAATAATTCACGATTTGCTAGAAGAAAATTGGTTGTGCGTGCAAAATGTAAGAAAAGGAGTGATGTAAATGTCAATAATGCAACTTTGGGTCGTGCATTGATAATTGTTTCGAGATTTATCACGCCTGAATGAATGATATTCTAAATTAATTTTATTCGATGTGAAATACGTAGTTTTAGCTGGATATTAACACAAAGTACTTATGCGATTTTAAAATGAACATTTAAAGTTTTTCATGTATGTTTTTCTATTTCTAAATGCCAAATATTCAAATTCAGTATCATTTTCAAGTTACGACGTTTTTGAAACTTTAATGTCCTAAAAAAATGGATCTCTTATATTATTTAACGCTAGAACTACCGACGATTACAATCTTCAAATAAATAATATATGCACGTAAAATAGTTCCCTTATATTATTTAACACTGGAACTACCGACGATTAAAATCTTCAAATAAATAATATATGCTCAAAAAGTAGTTCTCGTACATTATTTAACACTAGAACTACCGACGATTAAGATCTTCAAATAAATAATATATTAAAAAATAGTTCTCTTACATTATTTATTACTAGAACTACCGACGATTAAAATCTTCAAATAAATAATATATGCTTAAAAAATAGTTCCTTTACATTATTTAACGTCGACAACGATTAAAATCTTTAAATAAATAATATATGTTCATAAAATAGTTCTCTTACATTATTTATTACTAGAACTACCGATGATGAAAATCTTCAAATAAATAATATATTAAAAAATAGTTCTCTTACATTATTTATTACTAGAACTACCGACGATTAAAACATACTTCTACCGAAGAAATCAAAGTGTAAGGTATATAATATATAATATATAATAGTTGGATTATATAATATATATAATATTATTGTATATATTATATATATAATTATATAATATATAATCCAACCGAGACAAAGGTTTATCTACATTTTCAATATCAAATCGTGAAAAATGTTCCCAAAGACATCATAATTAACACATTAACGACCGGACCTTGTTTTTGTAAAACTAACTAGGGAATAAAGCTACGATCGAGTAAATTCTCATTTACATACTTTCAAAAATAAATTATATTCTAAACATAGGTCTTAACTTAAAATTTTAACTAAACAGACGACTTTCTAAAAGTAACCTTTCATCATTTACTATTTTTACCTTTCCAAGATCTGAAATACAAAAATTTCTTCGTCCATCCTCAATGCATTAATCTAAAATTTCTTCACTACAATATTACCAATTAATATCACAATTCAATTATTTTTATTATTACAAATTAATCAATAATTAACCAGTTAA
The DNA here is from genome assembly GCA_019453375.1 of Ctenoplectra terminalis. NCBI lineage: Eukaryota > Metazoa > Arthropoda > Insecta > Hymenoptera > Apidae > Ctenoplectra > Ctenoplectra terminalis. The sequence goes on from SMSQ01001080.1 coordinate 55,862, forward strand.
GTGTGTTTGACGACTATATCCGTCACAGAGATGTGGTAGAATTTTGTGTCACGACGGCTATATCCGTCATGCATGAAACTTTGTTACAATTTGATATTTAAATCGTAATTTTGGCGAAAACTAAATTATATTCGTAAATTTTAATATTTTTAAAAAGTTTAAAAGTCAAGACGAAATAAAACAAACGAATAAAAATTATAAATAATTTGAATTCGATTCATAACTTCCCCAGAGCTAACTATACCCGTCATCGCTTGATTATCGCGACACACACTGGTGCGTGCTTTGCAAAGAGATCTCCACAATTAACTGGTTAATAATAAATCAATGAATATATTATTACAATTTTATCTCTCATAATTACAACAGCAATACCGGCAGAGTACTTACACCATGCGCGAAACAGTATTCCGTCGATGCAAAGCGTTTAAACCTAGAGCGCTGCTCAGTCAAAGGGTTAACTCGAACAACGAAACCCCATCTCCTCGCCGCGAAACATTATCAACCAGAATATCACTATAAGAGGGGATGACCATGATCTCTGGATCGGATCTTGTCGGAACGGCCGTCTAACCAAACAAGTATCGCCTCTGTCGGCCCGTATCTCGGATCCTTAGATCGGATCGCGATCGATAGTTACGCCAATGGGGTGAAACGAGGCACCATAGGGATAAAGAGGGACGGAAGATAGGCGGTCGATGGCGCGGCAGGTAGAGGCCGAGGGTCTCGGCCCGTGTATACTATAATTACGAGTAACTCAGCCACATTTGCGTTGATCCGACACCTTAAAGATAACATTTAGCGGCCCCTTTTATCTCCGCGGCAAACAAACCAATTTATACCTCAGCTCGCTTTGTGGATTCGTCTGTCTCGTTTGCTCTAACCCTAGGTCCGCCTACTTCCCTCTCTATCGCCGAAAAAACCCCACCCCGAACTACGAATTAGGAGCATCCTTCTCCTCCTTTTACCACCTTCCTCCGATGCACCTCTTTTGCTTCCCTTTGTGCTGCTTCTTTCGCCTGGTTCTTCTTCTTCTTCTTCTTTCGGTGGTTCTTCGTCGACCTCTTCGGCTATTTTGTTCTTCTTCTTGTTGTTTGCTGATTTTCGTCTTGTTCTTCGGAGGCTATTTTGTTCGTGGCCTTGATCCTGTTCCGAAGCGTTCCTCGAGTTCCCGATGGCGAGTGGACGGCGATGGTTCGTTGTTTCGGAGTCGGGGTGGTTTTGGGAGGTTGGTGGATGTTATTCGAGGCGTTGGAGGTATTGGTTTAACCCGAGGACGCATAACGCGGGTATTTTATAATCACTCGAGTATTTATCTTCAGATTTTTTTTTTCTGGCGCGACGAAATAATTTCACGTGGCTTCGCGTGTTTCTTCCTCGCAAATTCGGATCTATTTAGCTCGTTGGCGGAATGATTAACACGTTAAACGGCACGCCGATTTTGGTCGACTTTCCCGTTAGGCTGTGTGGTACGATACTGATTCAAAAACGTTTAGTCCCAAAATAGTTAAGAATTTAAGAAGAAAATTGTAGAGGCCTGCGAAGGAAAGTCGTATCTTTATTTAATGTGATTTAATAGAACCTATTAATGAATTATAAAGTATTATTTTTTGGAATTGATACTGTCAGTTTTCAGAAACCAACGACATCTAAACGAAAATTTGAGCGTCGGTCCGCGTGGGACCGGCGTGGCGCTTAACGTGTTAAGAAAACAAAAGTGGAAATTCAAATTTTGACGCGGTTCTCGTAAGGCGGGGGTTTTATACCCGTCAATTGGATACGAGTGCGTAGCCTTGTACAGAATTGGTACAGTGTTTATTATTTGATGCTTTTAGATGTCGTAGCTCAACACTTTGACTGTCGCACATTTCTCGCATCGTCGTTAGGCTGGCGCCGGCGACATTTATGCAATTGTTCGTAGCATAATTAATAGTCGTAACATAATCATCACTGTTACACTATTTTTATTGTTTCTTTAAAAATAGCATCGGTACGTATCGGTACACAAACATCGAAATGATCGCAAGAAACCATTTTTCTGCGCCTTATAAAAATAGCTGTACAAAGTCGCGCGCATGCGACAGCGGCCGTCAATGTGTTAATTTATATCGATACGATTTCGAGTAGGCACTTTACTTGAAATCATCTCAGGAATCATCCCTTAAACGGACTTACAGACCTTTCGGAACACCCTGTGTATTTCCGTCCATAAGTCGTCGGACGCTCAACAAATTTAGAACAAAGAAAAATTG
>SMSQ01001086.1:0-18708 GCA_019453375.1 Ctenoplectra terminalis
TCCGACACTCGCCCGCAAAGGACTAATTTGCACAAAACTTGAAATGTAATTTATAATACCTATCCGATCTTGCGACAAATGTCGCTACGAGAACAATAATAAGCCAATTTATTTATTTTATTTATATTAGGGTTAATTTTTGAAAAGTCTATTCTTCAAACATTTTCTTTATCAGTCGCGTCTAACGCTTTTCGATGATACTATTATAATAATTAAAATTAAAACTCGAATAAAATTCAGTTCTCTTTGGGTAGGTTAATGTTCGCTGAAACGAAACTATAAATAAAACTTCAACCTTACTGTTGCGATATAATTCGCGTTTGGCCGTATAACGAACGAAAGGATCAAATTATTCGACAAAAGTCCATCAACGATCCTAGACAAAAGGATTCACCTGGTTCAATAAATTTTCACACTGCGAGTTACATTCATTTTTTGTTTACAGTAGCCTAGCAGGTTTCGTGCACCTCCACGAGCTCTGTTTTCGCAGATTTTGTTCCCTTCTACGCGTTCAACTATTTTATACCAAAATATATTGTTCGACAGTGGAACAAACTCCCTCGTGAAACACCGGCGGAAACTCTGGCCCGCACGGAAACGAGAAGCAGCTATCGAGCCGTGGAGAATTTTACCAGGAAATCGGATTCCCGTTTTCGTTCCGCGATATTTCTGCCTCTTTCGGTTACGTTTATTAGACAGAGTGGTTTGGAAGAATACTGGTTGAATTTTTTTCGGTAAATAATGATCGCGAAAATGAATGAGAAATGGTGCAATTTGCGTAGATTTGTGAATTAAGTCTGGCGAGGGTAAATTGAATCCAAGAGAGCTGTTTATTTTATGTTGAGAATTTATTTTGAATTTCTGCAGCAATTATGTTACTTTTGTATTCCATGCTTTTTTTTTTAACACGAAAGTGTTTTACAGATGGGGGGCAACGAAAATCGTTATTTTTTCATGCAACGCTCCGAATTCAAAGACGACATCACTGATGACTCATAAGAGCTGCTTTTAAAAGGGTTTGCTCTGGCCTCTTACGACAGTTCTCTGTTATCTGATGTATAAATTTTTGGTTTTTGGTATTCAGTAATTAAATAAAAATATTGTATTCGAAGTATAGATTTTTTCATCATTTTTTTATTTTTTTATTTTGAGTTTTTTGACAATAATTGTATCAGTTTTATTTTACGCGTTTTATTTAAGGCGTGTTTCGAATTTTCGCAGCCACTGTGTTATTTTTATTTTATTTTAGAAATTTGAGATTTCTTTGGGACTGAATTATAAAAGTTTGTTCAAATTCGTGTTAACTAGATATTTCTTGCTTATTTTAGTAAATATATGGTACAGGGCGAATATTAGATGCTATTTGTTAATTAGTTGTGAAGACAGACAATGCTCTAAATTAGTTTGCAATTATTATTATTTTTAGATAAATGGTGCACTATATTCTCGGTAAAGTGATTACTTTGAGAAGCACAACAAATGCATCTGTATTAATTAACATTAATTAAGATGCAACGATAATTTTAATAAATTCATGTATCGTTTGATACAACAGAAGTGTGGTAAAATGTCAATTATGATATCGATAACGGTAAACAATTATATAATAAAGTGTCACGTTTCTAAAAATTTATATTTACATAACATTGCATAATTATTGTAATGAACATTACGTGTTGTTCATGATAACCAAACGAAATTCTTCACTTTATTTATGAAATTTATCTAATTTGTATTAATTGTTAATCAGCATGAAACTGATTAATACAAACCATGTCTCTCCTCTTACAGTATCACGTAGAAATATTTCATCAACGTTCAATCATCTGCGACATTAATACAACAACCGTACAATCTGAAGTCTTCTTAAACAAAAATAAATTGTACAACAAAGAAACGTTTCAACGATCTACAGAAAAGAAATCATACGTCACATAACCTCTCCATAATTTTATACATCAAAAATCGAAAATAGATTAATTACGATTAATTACAGGCCCTGCAGCATCGCCAAGAGGACAACCGTAGTAAAAAAAATTGGACTCATATGTACGAATTGACGCAACGCCCGTTTCATAGTTTCCAACCTAATATTTTCATTGCAAATTTTCCGAACTACTTTTTTCCACTACCCCCATTCATCCCTTACACCAACCACCCCTTGCCTCGGTCACTATCCAGTCACCATTAGTTCCCCTAATATTTTACACGCCAGAGAATCTTCGATTCAGCCTAACAACGCACGATTACCGATCCTCTTCGAGCGTATTCCGCATCGCGCAACGTCGCGGCCATTAAAGAGGGCACGTTTCGATTCGCCTTGGGGTTTGGCCACCGTTGCACGCCTCGTTTTTCGATCGAGCTTCTCTGTTCCGGCCATATGCCCACCGCCACCGTGTCGAAAATTAGTAACACAGAGCTGGTACACACGTGCACACGAAATTTTCCAGCGATGCAAGGTGCACGGTACCGGAAACTCGGTCGAAAAAGGGGGATGGAACGGGGGCCTCGGAAACGGCTGGGACGCGGGAACTCGTGGAATTGTTCGTGTTCTAGGGATTATCTAAATTAACTACGAAACGATTACGAAAGCAGGCCGGTGAAAAAAGATAAAAGGAGAACAACGGGCGGTAACAATGGACGAAGGAAAGTTTGGAAACTCCCAACGTCGAACGTAATATCGCGAGCGTGTTTCGCGAGTTTGTATCTTTTTTTTGTTTTATTTTTTTTATTTTTTTTATTTTATTTTTTTTTTTTTGTGGAAGAAAGAGAGACAGGACCTTGTTACTTCGTTAGCTCGCTTACAATGCGCGCCGCCAGCATTTTTGGGAACAATGCGAGTGAAAGCGTGGCCGCGTGCGTTCGGTCGAACAAAAGGGGCCAAGGGAAGAGACTTCGCAGCGAGAACGATAATTAACGGCTTTGATTCAAACTTCCTCTTTGTTTGTCCTCTCTGACGTTCTTGTTTGTTGACCGTTCGCGACGAGTTTCTTGTAGTTTCATTTTTGTTGTTGCTTTCTTCTTTTCGTTTGGTCTTACGTTTTCGTTTTTGTTTTTTTTTTATTTTTTTTCTCTTTTTCTTTTATGGTTTATCGGGTGGAAAGTATTGGGTTGTCAGGAAAGTTTCTTTCGTTATCTTGGTGCAGTGACTTCGTTTGGCAGCGTTTATATAAACGTGTAGCCTAGTTTGTTAAATGAGAGGTGAAGGAAGATAACAGAGTTATATGGATCCTATATAAAATAATGATATATTGTAAAATTACTTAGAGTAGAAAAGAAGGAATTTACGCTTTCCGAAAAACATGAAAAACAATACTAAAAAATCGTAACTCAAACCATCAAAGCCTCCACTAAATCCCTTCTTTTAGCAATTCTTAGCATTGCATTTCAACTACAAAAAAAAAAGAAATTTATGGTTTCTAAAAAATATGCAACCAAAAAATTATAACTCAAACTATCAAAGTCTATACTCAATGCTTCTTCTCAGCAATTCTTCGCATTGCAATTCAATTACAAAAAGAAAAGAAATTTTCCGTATTGTATTTCAATTACAAAAAAAAAGAAAAGAAATTTTCCGTATTATATTTCAATTACAAAAAAAAAAGGAAAGAAATTTTCCGTATTGTATTTCAGTTACAAAATAAAAAAAAAGAAAAAAAAAATGTATGCTTTCCAAAAACTACGATTCAAACTATCAAAGCCTCTACTCGTTCAAAGAGCAAGATATCACAAGCTTGCCTCCTACTTCAGCGTGTGCCTTAATTCCCGCGCAGATCCCCCAAGAACCTTCATCCCTAAACGATTCAGAACGATGCACGCGCGCGTCGCATTAAGCGTGAGCAGACGGATTCGCAGACGATCGGGACGAAACGACACGTGCGTCGACGTAACGTGGCATTACTCGTTGAATCGTCCGTGACGCTGATAGAGGGTGACGCGAGCCGCGCACCTGGCAATATCCACGAGATTACAGGTTGTCGCGCCGTATTACGCTTTGATGCTCATCGGTCTGGAAATGAATAAGTATGCGTCCAAGGAGACGCTATGCCCCGGCCCTTGTTGCAGGTGGTCTCGTGGCATTGTTCCCCCCCATCGGTTTCGATACGCTCGCCTCGATCCGCTCGGTGGTGGGGAGCCGAACAAAGAGGAGTTGGAGGGGGAGAACGATGTTCGCGAAGGTCGCGCGCGTGGAATTTAATAAACGGCATTTAGAAGTTGCTCGTTTTCAATTTGCACTGTCTGCACGAGGGAAACGAAAGACTGGAAAGGAAAAACGTGAAACGTAGGTGCAGCTTAGGGTCTGGCCATGTTCGACGCGAATAGTGTTCGCGTGTTGTTGGCGAGGAGAATATTGGAGGTAGTGGCCACAGAAATTGCACCACCGTTCACCACCGGGTGAGCTGTTGATAAGGAGCCACGACCGCAAGCTGTGAATGCTTTTCCGAAACTGACCATCGTACGTAACTGTGAAATAATTAGTGTATCAGATTGGTTGATAAGATCGTGGGAGTTTTAGAAACAATTATCTTCCAGCGTTCTGAAGTGAAATTAAATTTGGTTCAAATTTTAAAAACAAAAGGTGACTTAGCAGGTCAAGTGGACAGTGCATTATTGGACAATCAGTTATCCATCTACGGTAATTATTAGTCAAAACATTTTCAAATCAAAGTGAAAAACTGTAAGCAATCGTAATTTTTTCTCCAATAAGCGGACAAAATTCGGGCTATAGAGGGTTAAGGGTCTTTCACTTTGTTTGGAATACCCTGTACATATAATAGGCACTCCCGTCCAGAAGTCACCGGACACTTATAGATTTTGAATAAAAAGTTTATTCAAGTAAAAGTTCGGTAAAATCTTAAAAGGATAGTATAATTTAAGATTTTTTTTATTCCAAATTTGTTAAGTGTCCAATATAATTTAAGGTTTTTTCTTTATTTCAGATTTGTTAAGTGACTTATAGACGGGAGTGTATATATCAATTTTATTTCGTGCGATTTGCGTGAGATGTTCTAGGTTTTTTTTAAATAATTCCTAACCGGTATCTCGTGTTGGACGTAGATTGTCACTTCAAATTGGCAATACCATTTAATCAACCCTGCATTTCTAATAAAGGTGCTACCAATTCTAGACAGGAAATCTGATCGAACCATGGAATGATATTAAAAGAAAAAAAAAAAAAAATGGAAATTTATCGTGAAAAAATATCCAGGAAAGAAGATCATTAGAAACTTTCACGTTTTCTCCTCATTCGACATCGAACAGCAAAAGGAATTTTTCTCGCGCGGCCAAGAAGCCGCTTTTCTCAGCAGCCGCGCGTGCTGTGGCATTTCCTAGCAACGAGGACTAAAATTGATCGAGTTACGTTCGTTGACGATTTCATGACGGTCTGGTGTCCTGTTTAGATCTTGCTGTAGAGGGGAGTGAAGATATATGAATAAGGGATAAGCGGATGATTAATGATGTTGGTGATCGATAGGGTGGCGAGGGATAATGGAGTGTGTGAATAGTGTTGGGCGCAGGTTTTAGGGTAGCGTTCGAAAATTTGTGAGTCTGGTGTCTATCTGTGTGAAATACGTGGATGTAGGGAATGCGATGATCGTTGGAACGGCAAGTCATTGTTGGCTATTATGATACTTATTCTTTCGAATGCTTTTAGACGGTGGTATCTGTGTAATTGGAAAAAATGAAGAGTTGCTTTTACGGACTTCTTTTCGAAGCGAGCAAGAAATATTTAGTAAAAACCGTATAGAATCGTGCAATGCTTAGTATTGATAAAGCAATCGTTAATAATTAGTCTCGATATAATATTTTTAGATTTTATTCAAATCCTCAGAAGAGACTCCGAGACCTGAAGCACTAAATCGACAAATACGTTCTATCAAGAGTTTCCGACTGCAGGAGAGAGTACGATAGTGTTCAAAAACTACATCATTCTCGCGAACTTCGAACGCACAACTCAAACTATAAGAGAACAGTTTTTGGAAATTCGTTAGAGGGAAGGTGATTTTAGTCAAGTGGGTCAGCCGTCGGGTGAATTTAACAGGAACTTGTACAAGATATTAAATACCAATTTTAATCAAACTTTTGAGTAGACGGTTAAACGTGGCCGTCAAATATTTTTCAATTCTCCATCTTCCTCCGGTGAAATCAGACGTGAAACTTAAAGCAGTGGTAGATTTACCGTACGGGTTAAAAAAAAAAGTTATCCAGCTCCGAATATAGCAGCGGCCAATAAAATTGCACCACTTCTGAGGAACACAGTATGTCAGACGTTTAGATACATTGGAAACTTTGTAGTTAAAGTAGTGGTCGATAAAACTGCGGCACTTCTGAAGAAGCGATATCTTAGAGTTTGTGGAGGATCGATTTTGAGAACGGTGGGATCCAGAAAACGGTGAACAAAGCCGAATTTGACGTTATGTTAAAGGAAAAAGTTGCTTGAAATCATCTCAAGAATTATCCATTTAACCAGTTAAGTGTGTTTGACGACTACATCCGTGATGGAGATGTGGCAGAATTTTGTGTCACGACGGCTATATCCGTCATGCGTGAAACTTTGTTACAGTTTGATATTTAAATTGTAATTTTGGCGAAAACTAAATTATATTGGTAGATTTTCATATTTTTAAAATGTATGAGGTCAAGACGAGATAAAACAAACAAATAAAAATAATAAATAATTTGAGTTGGACTCATAGCTTCCTGAGAGCTAATTATACCCGTCATCGCTTCATTATCGCGACACAAAGTTGGTGCGCGCTTTGCAAAGAGATCGCCATAGTTAACTGGTTGACACGTTAAGCGCCACGCCGATTTTGGTCGGCTTTCCGTTAGGCTGTGTTCTGTGATACTAATTCAAAAACATTTGGTCGCAAAATAATTAAGAATTTAAGAAGGAAATGTTGGAGGAAAGGTAAAAGTTTGCAAAGGAAAGTCGAGAAAGGAAATCTTTGTTTAATGCGATTCAATAGAATCCATTAATGAATTACAAGGTATTATTTATTGAAATTAATACTGTCAGTCCTTGTTTGTTCCCCATATTTTTTAAACTAATTTATTTTCGACCTAGAACTTTCAATAGTTTTTTAAAGGGAATATAGAGCGTCGATTGATTATAAAATTATACAAATATGAATATTTAATTTATTTATTGTTGTATTCATACGATGCCATTGTCCATTCATGATCATTCCCATATAAACCCCCCACAACAAAAAAAATCTAGAATAAAAATTCGATCAGGTTAAAAATAAACGTCGTTTTTATTTCTCCAACAATCGCCAACGACGTGTATACCACGTGACAAAAGCATCATTCTGTGACAAAAGCATCACGAAGTGCGTGGCACGTCTTTCCAGCGCAAGCGGTTAAGGGTTTGTCGCTTTGTTAGAGACACCCCGTATACACGGAGCGGTTGACTGACTTGCGAGAAAGTCGGTATCGGCACCGATCCCTCTGATGGCGAGCGTGGAAGGGTCGCCACACACGAACCTGTTGAGACTGGCACGGGTACAGAATTTTAAGCGGACGCACACGTCCTCGAGCACGGACAGAACGGCGAAAGAGGAATCTAGATGGGTGGCCGGGGTGGTTGGAACGATTTATTTCGCGTTTAAAAGAGCGACGTCGCGTATCTGCCGCGCGGAATACCGTAAATGGATATTCGAGCGGACTTTTTCAGCGCGAATAATTAGGCTATAGAGAACGCTTCACGGTCGCGTCCGAATGCGAACTTCTGCCTCAAAGATTCCGCTTCGTGGTGGTAGAAAGTGTGGAGGGGGAGCGAAGCGGTTGTCGCTTTTAATTTCGCTCGGATTTCGGCTCGCAACGCGCATTTTCCCTCGAATGGACTCCTTTAACCGGCGTAGAGAATGTCGAGCGCAGCCGGCTATTCTTTCCATTAAAAAATTTCGAAACCAGAACGACTTTCAATGAAATTCCGCTCGGTGAATGTCTTCGACACTGAAAGGGCTGTGGAACGCCGGCACCGTCAGCGTTCATCGGCGAACCCGACCGCTTAAACGACCCAGTTAAAGAGGGACGCTTGTTTTCGACGTTCGAGGATGTATCCTTCGTCTTTGTGAACCTATTCGAGGACTAATTGCGATTTTTTAAGAGGCTCGCGGTTCAACGTGATCCAAGGATTCAATGGTCGCGTGCGGCTTGATTTATCCTTTTTCTAAACGAGCCTTTACGAGGCATGTAAAACGTGCTGGTGCTTTTTTTGTGCACTCGATGTTAAAGGGTTTTTTTCCTTTTTTTTTCCTTTTTTTTTCCTTTTTTTTTTAATGGTTCTAATTTCAGAAGTTGTGCGGTGCGGTTATTGGTACGTAAAATGGCGGACGTTTTTATATCTGATAAACGAGATGTAGTGGTGGAAAAAGGTATACGTTAAAGGAACAGGTTTGTCAAAGGTGAACGATGCGAATACGTGAAAGCAATTGCCTTCTAATAGACTGTATGAAATTAAAAAGATCATAGTAGGTTTAAATCTCTTCCCTTCGAGTATGCCTCTGAGTCAGTTCTTTGAGTTGCCACTGGTGACTAATTGCATACTGTTATTTTTAATATTATCGATTTTATATTTATAATTCGAGTAAATATGGCTTGGGTTAAAATAGTGTTGCTGTTACTATTAACGTACAAAATTTTATATTTAGCTCTTTACACTCCACTGGTGTCGACATGGCTATACATTCTGATTCAGAGGTTTAGTGTAAAATTAAATTTTATATCTTCTATATTTTCAATTCAAATTTGTTTTTTTCTACTTTGAAACAAAGCAAATTAATGAAATAAATAAAAAACCGTAAACATATCGTTTTTTCCTTTATTCTTTAATTTTTCACAATAGTTCTGTGAAACTAAAAAAATTTTAAAGTACAAAGCGATTCACGCCTCGTATTTAACATGCTCGGTATAAATAAATAAATCAGAGTGCGAGGAGTTAAATGTAAAATACTTATTCGATTATTAACCATAATAACTAATGTAATATTTCTCAATTTATTAATATTATTTGTTATTTAATCTCTTAACCTTAAGTGCAGCTCGTCATGGAAATTTCATGGCGAAATGAATAACGACGAGTTCCATTCGTCACGATAATCCAATTACTTTGTATAACACTTAAATTACTTAAATTGCATAAATTTCTTTATTTCGCGATAAGAAAACTTGTTTTATTCTCAAACACTTCTTATACCAATGTGTGAAAAAAAAAAAATAAAATCGGATCCAGATGAAAAATAATTTTAATTAAATCGTACGTCAAGGAATTAATTTAGTTTGTCATATAATTATTTAACTCGCTTAACATCATCGTTCAACCTCGATGGTTAAACGCAGGCAAAGAAAAGAATGAGAATGTGAAATTAAAAACAGAAAGAACGTTTCATCACGGAGCTGTTATTAAACTACCTCGATATAGAACCGTGGCTTAAACATGGGGATATGGAGTATTAGAATGAAGCGTCTACATGTGGAAATCGATGGCTATATAGGGAGGAACTTGCGGAAGTAGAGATTGTTGGAAAGCTCTGTAATAGCTGGCGAGGTAGATGTCATCGTACGTTCACGACGATCCCTTAATGAAGGTCGAAGATAGAGAACTGTATGAATGAGAAGGAATATTGTAGGTTATGTTTGAGACCCGATAGAGAACTTGTCTGTGAGGTTATGTAGTTGGTATATTCATGTTCTGGTTTTACATATATGCACGTTTAATATCGGGCAGAGCAGTTTGTTTGAAGAAATCAATGGTCGGATATCGAAACTTGCATCGATGTGTCCTATAGGTTACAAAAAGCATTCAATAACGAATTTGAACTGGTAAATGAAAGTGCTCCATCATTCTCTTTCTATATAATTTTGGTATTAACCCTTTGCGCTTGAAATTTTTTTTTTTCATTCATATTAACAGCAACTCGAAGCAGTTTCAGTGAAAAAATCATATTTATATTAGGTTGTCCCAAAAGTTTCTTTTCCTCGTTTTAAGTCTCGTTTTATTATCTTATTATTTTATACAGGATTCATTTTGCGCTATTTTTTACCTCCGTCTCTCGTTTAACAAATAAGGCTAAATGTTTATTTAAAGATTGCTAGACGAAAGCATTGCGTGAAGATAACGGAAGGAACTTTCGGGAAAATCATTGTATGTTATTATTTGTTAAACAAAAAAAAAAAAAAGCTTACATTCACAGTATATGATTATACAATATTATTTAATAGTGTTTAAAAAATTTTTCTTTTTGTGAAAAAGATAATAAAAATTCATCGTTACATCTTAAATTTAACACTAGAACTACCGACGAATAAAGTATACTTATTTCCACCGAAGAAATCAAAGTGGAAAGTATATGAAATAATATGTAATACAATTCGGACAAAAGTTTATCTATATTTTTAATAAAAAATCGGGAGAAATCTGCTGAAAGGCACCGTAGTTAATTTATATAGATTCTGTAAAAAATTACGAATGGGTCATTTCGACCGCTTCGGTAGTTCTAGTATTAACCCTTTGCACTCCGTGCGATTCTTTATCACCGAAGAAAAGAAATTTTATTTTGAACGGAAAAAATTACTATTGCTCGTGAAAGTACTTGTTTTTATTCATTTTATAAATATTCTTTTTCCTCTGGTAAACGAAACATAAATTTTTTATTTTGCAAATCATCATGGTGCGATATCTTTGGAAATTGAGCGTAATCATGTTGAAAACAGAACGTCCCCGTAGGGGAGCCAAAGGAGCGCCAAGGGTTAAACATATAGCGTAGTTAAAATATCAGTAACTATTTTCTTCGTCGCGATCCTAACTCATAACTTAACACCAATCTCAGTTCAATTTCTTCCATCAAATGGAAAACGTGATGTCAACCCGAAACAAATGATTTACGTTATCTCAAGAGAAAGCCATATGACGTTTGAACCTCCCGGCGCGAACGATTCGCAATACAATCACGTTCGACTGGGTTTAAACTAAGCCCTTCTTGAGACCCATCGGCCGAAGAGAAAATTAAAAGTGGAACCCACTTCCGGCGCAGAAGTCACGCGTGAAGAATCGGTCGAAATACCTCTGGTAATGGAAACGTTTAACTTTGTATCCCGTAACTGTTACGGATTGCTGAAAACGTTTGGTTTCTCGCGTGGTTTGCGTCGGGGAACGTTCGGGAAACAGTTTCACGGATCAAATACGAAACATCGTTCAATAATTCGGAATTGTGTTGGAAATTACAGAACAGTATTGTAAAATTGTATTTACTTGGCGATTTAACGAAATTAATATTGTGTAACAACAGATATATATATATATNTATGTAATGCAATTCGGACAAAAGTTTATCTATATTTTTAATAAAAAATCGGGAGAAATCTGCTGAAAGGCACCGTAGTTAATTTATAAAGATTCTGTAAAAAATTACGAATGGGTCATTTCGACCGCTTCGGTAGTTCTAGTGTTAACCCTTTGCACTCCGTGCGATTCTTTATCACCGAAGAAAAGAAATTTTATTTTGAACGGAAAAAATTACTATTGCTCGTGAAAGTACTTGTTTTCATTCATTTTATAAATATTCTTTTTCCTCTGGTAAACGAAACATAAATTTTTTATTTTGCAAATCATCATGGTGCGATATCTTTGGAAATTGAGCGTAATCATGTTGAAAACAGAACGTCCCCGTAGGGGAGCCAAAGGAGCGCCAAGGGTTAAACATATAGCGTAGTTAAAATATCAGTAACTATTTTCTTCGTCGCGATCCTAACTCATAACTTAACACCAATCTCAGTTCAATTTCTTCCATCAAATGGAAAACGTGATGTCAACCCGAAACAAATGATTTACGTTATCTCAAGAGAAAGCCATATGACGTTTGAACCTCCCGGCGCGAACGATTCGCAATACAATCACGTTCGACTGGGTTTAAACTAAGCCCTTCTTGAGACCCATCGGCCGAAGAGAAAATTAAAAGTGGAACCCACTTCCGGCGCAGAAGTCACGCGTGAAGAATCGGTCGAAATACCTCTGGTAATGGAAACGTTTAACTTTGTATCCCGTAACTGTTACGGATTGCTGAAAACGTTTGGTTTCTCGCGTGGTTTGCGTCGGGGAACGTTCGGGAAACAGTTTCACGGATCAAATACGAAACATCGTTCAATAATTCGGAATTGCGTTGGAAATTACAGAACAGTATTGTAAAATTGTATTTACTTGGCGATTTAACGAAATTAATATTGTGTAACAACAGATATATATATATATTATTGTAGATAAAAATACATTGGAAAGATTTTTTTTTAGAGCGTGTAAAATATTATTATCAGATAATCCACTAGAAATGAATGTTTCATTGTTTCATAAATAAAAAGAACGTACGATACTGTTTTAATTCTGTCGATGCTGTTAAAAAAACTATATTCGCGCAAAGAGTAGTCGTCCCAAAAAATATTAGTTAATTAAAAATAATTAGAATCTTTCGCTAACATTCTTCTGTTTTTTTCTCTCTCCAGGCTAACAATTCTTTTGGAAATGCTGTCGAAATTTTTTTTTAATTAACTTTTAACTTTGCAGCTTTTATTATTCTATTTTTCAGTATTTCAAAAGCCTGGCTTCCGTTTTTTAATTTCATTATGTTTCTGGTTAATTTTATATAAGTTCATGCCCGTTCTATGATATTTAGGTCGTGGTTCTGTTTATTATGAAATTAAGAAAAAAAAACCTGTGAACGAAATAAAAGTATGGAATGTTAAGGGTATATCTCAAAAATTCCTATTTTTACGAAATACGTTTAACATTGGAAGACCGGTAACACGAATTTAAGGCTTCTGCACAGCATACTGTACGATCCAATAATTTTGTATTATGCAAAAATGCGATGTGATTTTTCATTTATAACTTTCCCTGTTTGATAGGCTTATGGGTTCACGGTAAACCATAAACTTTTCCAGGAGAGTTTCGTTCGAAAGGTTAGCCGGGAAAGTATCGATCCGCTACCCATCACTTTTATTTTATCCGTGTGAAAAGTCGACCAACAGAAATCCAAGACGAAATTTTCTATATAGGGCAGAGTTATCCTGTGCTGATTCTTGGAATCAAGTCGAGCGAGAAAATAAAAGGTAGAAAAATTTCGTTCTTGGTGGAATGTGGCGACGTCTCGTCGTCAAACATCGAGAGATTTGTTCGATTGTTTTATTCCCAACGATATCGTATTTTTTTCCTGGATTCTTGGAAGGGAAACTCACTAGAAACTCGTTAATTTAACATCGTTGAACTTGTATTACTTTTAATTAACACGGCTGTATTATAATTTAATTTCACGTTTAATTACTTGCAAATACTTTTTATAAAAAAGACCGAAGAAAGGTTAAAATATGAAATACAATATAAATGTAAGATAGAATAATATAAAATACGATATAAATGTAAGATAGAATAATATAGAATACAATAAAAAATGTTAAAAAAAAATCTTTAAGATAGAATAATATAAAATACAATAAAAAATGTTTAAATGGTTAAAATAATCTGGATAAATATGAATGATATCGCGCTAACGGAAAACCCTAACCTCATCGATTGATATTCTATCATGTATACTTCATAAGACGAGTTATACGAGATTCGAGTCTACACGTGACGTGTAGGTTATTGTACTCGACGAAACAGTGTACAGTTTAAGAGAAAAAAGTATTTAAACGAAACGAAATATTCATCGTAACACATATAAAAATGCCAAGCTTAATTTAATTAAAAATTGTAACTCGAGAAAGATGCGAATTATAAAAACCAATTACAACTTTTATATAAAAATTACGGAAATAACCTTTATGTTAGAATGGTAAAAACCAATTACAGGCGTCATAATTGATTTCTTTACTTTAAATATTCTTTTCGTTTCTCTCTTTATTTTCCTTCAACTATTAAACCATAACAATCCTGAGAGACCACATCCTTTATTCTAACTCGTAAGTATTCGTGGAACGTGTGTTACATTCGCTTTTCTCGTTTGATAACGCTAATTGGTTTCTCTAGTTTAACGGAACCACTGTTTTTACACCGAAATAGACCATCGTCGTCGTAGCCTGAAAGTTCAAAGAGTTTCAGAGTCACATTATATGTATACCTTCATCGTTTCCTTCTTGGCTCTTCACCTTAATTACTCTAGCTATCTCTTCATCTCGTTTACCGAGTGATCGTGTTTACTTCTTAGGTGGCTCAAACCATTGTTTGTATTTTATCAACATGAACCGTATAACCTCACTTTATTGACACGGGGAATTGTGACGAGTGTTTACGCGCTCTGTTTTCGCCAACGTTTATGGTTTGTGTATTTCTTGCCCAAGAAATGTGTCAGCGAGTAAACTAAACATTAGAAATACTTTATAACATTGGAATATTGTTTTACAAATTTACTGATAAAACTAGTAACAAAATTCAATAACACTCAACGCAAAGAAATAGATATACTCTATCGCCTACTGTACGCTATGATTTTAGATACTTTACATTTTACAAACTCATTATATCGTACATTTACGAGAACTAAAACTCAACCAAAATTAATTCTCCTATTATTTTTCAATAATACATACGAACAAGTTTCCAACAAAGAAATTACTAATTAACGATTAACGCTAGGTTCACGGGCGTTGATTGGGTCATTTCGATGGTTAGATTGAAATAAAAATTTTTTGTAATATCGTTAGTTCGGTTTGCTTCGAATTAATAGATTTCTATAAGCAGAGATTCATTTACTACATTTTTCTATATAACTTTCATTTTGAGTTTACATTTTTCGTACGCATGATTGCTAAACTCAAGCACGAAAATCTGAACTGCGTCAAATTGACGGGTTCCGTAAATCTAGCGTTGAATAAAAAAGAAGAGAAAAAAGAATGCAAAAGTTTCAACACCATACGATCTCAAAAACAGAATGTTTTTTTCTTTCTTTCGAGTTTTCCGTCGCATCGGCTTCTTGGTCATTAGCGACTAGATGGTGCTACAGTGCTAGATTTTTTCGTACAGATTCTTTGAGAAACTGGATCGTGTTCCTCGGTTGTTCCTTGGACATTAACACCGTATTTGGATTAATCTCGTTTCTCCGTCTCTGCGGATCAAATTTCGTACATTCGTATCATATACGGCGCGTTGTTGACTGGTTTCGACACAGCGTGCAGTGCGGTTTGTCCGTTTGAACAGAATGTTATCGAATGCGAGAACCAAGATACTCTTCCCTCGCAATTCCCGTTCCACTCGACCCTATCCCCAGATCATAACACGCTCCAATAAACGGCGCGTGTCGGGAAGGCGGGAAAGAACGGGCTCGGCCACAGAAAACGATGCTCTGTGGCGTAACGTAAGCCAGCGTGGCCATTACGCGGCGGTTAAGCCGGATTATCGATCGACGAACGAGCGACAACGGCGAGGGCCACGCGGCGGCATAGATAAATTAGATGGGCTGTCAATAACGTTCATTAGCGTGCCAAGCGCAGAAAACGCCGCAGGCCAATTATGAAAAGCGAAGAGAGAGCGGTGGTGGAGAGGACCGCGAAACGGGACGCGCGAAAAACAGGCCGGTGAAACGCGAAAAACGTCGGGTCAGGTGAACGGAAACTGCCGCAAGGGTCGAAAATGAATTTGCGGTTCTTGGCCAATGGCCGAGGGCCGACGTCGGGTTGCCTCGTTATCAGATGGACGTCAAAACGCGTGCACGATAAAGCTTCCATCCGCGAGAACGTTCCCCCTCGCCAAAAACCGCTGTCCCTTTCACGCCTAATTCGTCCGACCGCCGCGTAAATCGAATTAATTGTTATTCAGCTTTCGATCGTATGATTTCGCGTTCCGTCGACGCGGACAGCGCCACCTGGACGGTGCAACGCATTAGCCGCGGCAACGTAATTGGCCGGCCGGTGGTTGGCGACGTTTTTGCCCGATGACAGCTACGCCACGCGCTCGTTACGCTCTCTTCTGCGTGGAAATTTCGTGTTTCGCTGGCTGGTCGGATAGGTGGGTGGGCAGAGTTGGCGGGATTTGGATTTCGTGGGTTGGCGAGGGGTATGGGTGACATTTTGTTGTTGTCAGGGTGTTATTATTATTTTGGCAGGGGTCCTTCGAGTCTTGCATTTTGTTGCTTTCGAGGTGAATCGGTGCTGCGAATGGTTGGAATTTTTATAGTTTAGATCAATAGATGTTTGTTTTATTTTTTATTACCGTGGTTCTTCTCTTGGCGTTGTAACATGTAATATACTATTGCGTAAAGGGAGAGCTGATTTTTATTTTCGCGCAAAACTTAAGCGCTGAACCGATCTTACTTAATGTCTAATCAAGAAAGAGGTGGACTTTGTCCTTGAACGTCCTTGTAACTAATACGGTTTGTCATTTTTGTTTATACGGAAAAAAACCAACGCGATGCTACCTTTAATAGAATTTATTAATATAGAATATTAATAAGTGTTAATATTCTCTATACTAAAAACTATTCCCATATTAACGCATTATCGATGGAATCCTGATTTTTGTAAATCTTACTACCGAATGGAATTAGAATACTTGCTTACATAAGTGCTTTAAGGAATAATTTCGTATTCCAAAGACTGATCATAATTTAAAGTTTGAGTCAAGAAAATAATTTTTAAAGTAATCTTTCATATATTATCGTTCACAATTTTTATCTTTCCAAGATATGAAATATAAAATACGACAAATTTCGTTACCTGTCCGCAACGCGTTAAACAACTTTCCTCTATACCATCAGCACCATTCCAATACCGTTTCAAACCCGTACATAGTCAATCAATCTTCGTACCAGTGTTCNATATGAAATATAAAATACGACAAATTTCGTTACCTGTCCGCAACGCGTTAAACAACTTTCCTCTATACCATCAGCACCATTCCAATACCGTTTCAAACCCGTACATAGTCAATCAATCTTCGTACCAGTGTTCGTCAACCTCCAATCTTATTTTCGATCCAGTATAATCTTTACTACCACAGCATTAACCCAGTTCCATCAAATCTTTCCATCACTCATCCCATATTCCACCAACAACCAACAGTCTCACCGATCCTTTCGCCATTCACCATCCACTTCGCACTCAGCACGAATCGAACCTAGAGGAACAAACACCTTAGCATCGCTTTAATCACACTCTCGATTCCGATTTCAATAACAATTTAACCGTAGCCAGTTTCCGAGGGTTTTATCATCGCGTTGAGGTTAACGTGCACGCGCTAGCGACGTTCTTGTGCGCCAAATTCGTCGGGAATTCCGCGCGAAATTCGCAACGGCCTGGCAATCAGTCGCCATTCTCCCGTTGTTGCGTCGCAGTTACGTGCCGCGCTTACGCGCGTTATTACGCGAGTATGTGGCTGCCGGACCTTTCCTCGCCGTTTCACGCGACACGTACGTTCAAGGGAAGCCAGCTTAATTAAGCGAGCACCGTCGCCGCTCGATGGCTGAGCGGCTTATTTGAATCCAACCTCCATTCGACGTCGCTATTAAAGCACGCTTCGTAGGTTGTTCTTCTGGTCGGGAGAAAGGGGAAGCGTGACGCTATTCGGGTGGAGCTAGCGTTCTTTTTTTTGCCAAATTTTCGAGGGTTTTGGTTAGGTGTCATTGGGAGTACGTGTTGGGAAGAGAAGAGGTTAGGTGTAACAGAAGTAAGGTTGTGTCTTGGTATCTTTTCGAGTTGGTTGGTTTGTGGAGATAGAGAAGATTGTTTCTTGAGAAAAGAACAGAAAACAGCGAGGTCGTGTTGTTTCATGAGGTAACGAGCAATTTTTTACCGTAATTGGGATTATTTTTAATATCTGTTTTGTGGTTAGGAAATGAGATACGATGGTAAGGCGCGAAATTTTGAAATGGATAAATGGATGACTTTCATAATGTTCATAGAAATTATAACGTGTAATAAATGCAATGACACTTTCATTGCAAATAGAATGGTTATTAAATATTAATAATATACCGTGACTAAATAATTGTATCAATAAACAAATTTAAAGATAAATACAGCGTCTGAAGTAGTACCACTGTAAAGTGTCAAAAAGAAAAAACAATTAATATTGCCTAACTTTTGAATAATATTATTTCTTTTTGACCATTGTCGAGAAATTTTCACGAAAATAGAACTGTAATATCCTAATACGCAGTTTAAAGTAAAAGAAATAAAAATAGGAGATAAAAATACTTAATTTCAGATTTTTAAAGGAATACCGTTAAATACCGTACAAGATTTTTCTCGCCGCTGTAAATATTTCGCGGGACATGTTGCGGGAAAGGAAGCACGCTGGCCAGTCGCATAGAATATTGTTACACGGGCTGATTAAACTTCCCCGTAAAGTTACATTAAATTCGTACCTGTTTAACCTACTTGCCCGATGTTGCTCGCGATCCTTGCCGGTGATGTATTTTTTTCAGCTACAACCTTTTCGCATTTCTATCCTTAATTACATTGCCAGCGGCCTGCCGCGGAGTTCTTTTATTTCCGGTCTTCTGCCCTTCAAGGACCAACGAAACGTTCCATAATTTCGCTGTGTTATCTTTTAGAAACGAGGAAAAAAAAAAAGAAGACAAAGAACAAAAAATCAGGCTCAACCTCGCACGATAATTGAAGCTACATTTTTCTCTGTATATTTTCACGAATTTTTCTACAAAATTGCGATAATTGCAAAAAAAAAAAAAAAAAAAAAAAAAAAAAAAAAAAAAAAAA
>SMSQ01001091.1:0-10611 GCA_019453375.1 Ctenoplectra terminalis
CTTAGGCCAGGGACGTATTCGGCTCGTATCGCGCGACTTTCCATCGAGTCCCGTCATTTATTTACCGGTGAGAGAGCGTGCAGTTCGCGTGTACGCTCCTCGCGATCTCGCACGAACGCGTCGCGTCCATGCATCATCGGGGAAAATCGATACGCGATAACGGAGCAATAATGTCCGTGCAAAACATACAACATTCGCGTGCGGTTTTACGCATAGCGGCGGATCGCGACATGCAGAGTGCGTAGGATAACGTAACGCGATCACTATTACGAATAATGCAAGTTTCTAGGATTCAACGCGACGGAAATGTACGACAATGGTTACGTATCGCGCCCTGTCTATTCAGGAACGCTCTATTTTATCGCGGAATCGTCGTTCCTTCGATCGGTTCGCTGTTGCTGCGAACAAACGATTTTCGTCTCCTTTCTTCCTCCATCTTCTTGCATTTCTCTCTCTCTCTTTTTTCTTTTTTCTTTATCTTTTTTCACCTTTTTTTCGATTTCATAGATCGCTCTCGTTGAATTAGCTAGTGAACGAGAAATTAGCGACGAAAAAAATCGCCTCGAGGAGGATGTTCGATTCAACACTCGCGAAACAATGTTGGTATCGCGTAACACGCATCGGAGGGAAACGATACGCACACTGAACACACGCTGTATCACTTTTACCCTTGTGTAGTATCGGTCGACAGGGGAAGAAAAGAGAGAAAGAGTTCGCGGTTCGAGGCCGGATAACAATCGCCGGCCGAAAATTCTCGGCGGTCTGCAACAGGCAATCGTGTGTAACCGGAACACGGCATGCCAGCCTGCGAACGATTAACGACCGCGTCCGAGGAGAATTTACGAGAACGAGCAGAAAAAAGACCAGACAAAGAGACGAAAGGGCGAGAGCGAAGGAGGCGGCTGAAACGGGCACGTAACGACGATGCACGAAATTACAGGATCGCGTGTCAGCAAGCATAAATCAGGAAGGAAGAGTGGTTCGAAGGCGAGAGGGAGACCAGAGAGATTTCCAGGACATCGAAAAATCGGTGATCGGGCATGGCCACGCTGGCTACCCTTTTGCCGATTCGGAACGGAAGGAGAGCATAGCTGGGAAGAGTTGCTCGATCGCGAGAAACTCGAGAAATCCGAGAAACACGAGAAGCACGAGAAACACGAGAAACAATTAGGTGCGTAAAAATGGAGAGATAAGCTCGTGGCGGACAGCGAATAGGCAGACAGGCAGATAATAGTAGGAGGAAATGGATAGACAAACAGACGGATAGGTAGACAGGCAAGCAGGCAAGCAGGCAAGCAGGCAAGCAAGCAAGCAAGCAAGCGAGCGAGCAAGCAAGTAAGCAATCAGGCAGGTAGGCAGGCAAATAGGCAGGCAGGCAGGCGTTACCTCGCTTGGACGTGCTGTCGGCGCTGCTAATAAATCCAGGTACGGCAATCACGAGAACAAAGAGTCCACAGTGTAGCCAAAACATGTTTACGTCTTAACAACATTGTTTAATTCCATTTTACATGACGCTCGTAAAACACTACGATGGCGGTGGTGCTCATGTCGCGCATAATCAGCGATACTACCTGGTCGCCGGTCGGATCATGAGTACACGACTGACTGACTGGGTTACGCGGTTCGGGTAGGAGCGTAGAAGCGAGCGAAAAGCGAGAACCGAGGGCCGTGAGTGGTATATAGAGGCGCAACTAAAGAGAGAAAATAAAGGAGAGCCGTAGGGAGACTAGGCGAAGAACCGAAGGGCGAAGCAAAAGATTCGCGGAATCAACGAAACCGAGATCGAATCGGAGAGAAAGGGAAGCTGAGGAGGAGAGTAAATTGGAAGAGAAAAAGAGTGAAGAGAAGAGAGAAAAGATTGGCAGAGGTAGAGAATAATAAAAATGAGCTAGAGATGTATAGAGATAGAGGCAGATGTATACATATATATATAGGTATATGTATATATGTATATATGTATATATATATAGATATACATGGAATGAGAGAAAGAGGGAGAGAGAATCAGAGAGAATCAGAGAGAGAGAGAGAGAGAGAGAATAAGAGAAAGAGAGAAAGAGAGAAAGAGAAAAAGAACGAGAGGAGCAGATGCAGAACGAAAGAGAGAATCGGTAAATTGGAGAGGAGAGGAGAAGTAGCGAAGGCTCGCGGCGATAGGAGGACAAACCGGCACCGACGGTATAGAACGACGGGTCCTCCTAGAACATCGCGAATCTCTTGGTACACTGGACGACACGCGATAATGCACCACGCTAGCGCACTACTTCCGCGATCTGTTCCGTACGTCGAAGGATACCCCCTACTCGCGCGCACCCAGAGAGAGCGAAGGTCCCGGTCTCGAATCACGCCTCGGCTGCCATCTTCTACCTACGACGGGAGTCTGGAGTATGAAAATATTCTCTGCTGCCTCCTCCAACCCCTCTTCGTCCCTCGCCTCTCTACCCCCACACCCCACCCCGAGGAGCTTTCCACCCTAACCCCTCTACGAGCTCTCGCCCCGTCTCACACCCCTAGATTCTACACCCGCTTCGTTCACCCGCGCCGTACACCCGCGCAGAACCACCACCAGCTTGGGACCACCTCTTATCGATTCCTGCGCCATTTCCCGTCATTCCTGTCAAATCAATAACGCGGTGGCGGCGGTGGCGGCGGTGGCGGCGGTGGCGGCGGTAGCGGCAGCGCCGGTGGTGCTGCTCCGCCGGTGGTGGTGCTGCCGGTCCTAGCGGAGGTGGTGGAGGTTGTAGAGGTTGTAGAGGTTGTAGAGGTTGTAGAGGTGGCGGTGGAGCCGGTGCCGGTGGCAGTGGCGGCAGCGACGATCGCGCCGGCTCCTTCTTCGCCACGGATCAGGCGCCGATACAAGAGATGCCAAATCCCCAGCCAAACGGACCAACCGACTGCTCTCCCTGTCCGACACCACCGCCACCCGAAAGACAGGACACTGGCCGCCTCACCTGCATATCTCGCATCCCTCGTATCCCTCGTATCCCTCGTATCCCTCGTATCCCTCGTATCCCTGCTGGACCTCGTCGCCCGGACGTTGCCCCGCGATATCACCGCTCTTTCAGCTACGAATTTCAGCCCACAGCCTCTCTCAACCCCATCGACGCGTCGTGCGATCGTCATCTAACGATCCAACATCTCGCTCAATCCATAGACGCTACTTCAGAGTTACCTTATTCCTCGAGTACCTGTGTATCGATTTCGAAAAGGTGAAGAAAGGTCGAAGAAAACCGAGCACTTCGGTTTGGACAAAAGTCTGAGGACGAGTCGAGATCGGGGAGAAAAAGCGGCCTTTGCTAGAGCCTCGAAGGGTAGAGCGGCTTATTCATGCTTTTTACGCGCACACACACGGCTGGCATACAAGATCGAGTGCCTATTCAGCTCGCCTTGCTAACCAAATTTCGTAGCTTTTTACCTGTTAGTTTCAAGCATGCCGATCTTGGAGCGTGCGTGACGTCTCGTCTCTAAATTTACACGTTTGTAACGACAACAGTTTGAAATTTTGTCGCGTCTCGAAACATTTATTTCGCAATATCGCGACTTATGCGTGGCTAGTTAACAACGTAAATCACGCAAAGAAGGCCAAGAGCAGTCCGATCGGCGCTGAAAATACTTTATCGAAACATATCGACCAATTAAATGAAATATAACTTTCCGAATCTAGGAAAGTTCTGCCGCTTTCTCGAACCGAGGGAGACGAGATGCGTGTCGAAGGCAGGGAAACAAATTTGCCGTCGAACCTTTCGAGAAACTTGTGAAACGAGGTCTCGTTCTCTGTATGCTTTCACGGGAAGTGCGTACGATAATTGGCTCGATATTCTTTACCAAAAGCATACGTTTTCCCTTTGGATTTTCCCTATCTTATTTCTCGTTGTCACTGGAATAATTAAACCCCTGCTGTCGGTCACTGTTTCGCAAAAGTCTTGCATTTTCCAGAGGAGAGGAGAGGAGATTCAACCGATGGAGAGCAGGAAAAGTTTCGGTGAATTTTACGGGACCACGATTCTCGATTCCAACCGCTCGTATTTTAGCGTGCTATTTATTATTCGTCTGCGCGTTTCTCGCAACTTTTCCGCGTTTGTTCTATCGGGCTCGGTAACGCGCGGACGTACCTTGGATATAAATAGCGAACGATGCCAGTCTACTATCGCGAACTGCATCGTTCGAAGAATAAGCAGTCGCGACTATCTAAATACGTAGAGGTACGCGTGAATGACTCTTTCACGAGTCTTGAATGTGATCCGCATACCTGGCGATCCACAGCCCTGGGCATGTCTCTCTTTTGGCCCGTCTCGTTTCGCAAATACGTAGAAGCACGAAACTACTCTGCAACGAGACAGGTGTACGCGGCTCGCCTATCGATACGCTTAATATCGTTCCAAGGGAATCGTCCCTCGTCTTTGCTCGAGCAACAATTTAGTCCGGGGTGAGCTTGTTAAAGACGCGATCACGCCCATCCTCTTTCTCGACACGGCTGTTTCACAAGTCGACGATTCTCCGTCCAATGCATTTGTCAGATTGTAATAATATTTTCTGTTTCCCCGTGTAACCTCGCGAGAATACCGGCTGCAAAAAAGGTAGACTTTCGATGAAAAATGGTAACCGCACGGGAGAGACTGGACCATCGTTCCGACAAGTTATCGCTTCAAAAAGTTGAATCGGAATTCTCAGAGAAATTAAAATATCTGCTCCGACCGAAACGTTACGAGACACGTTCTAATTACCAATGATCGAGAGTAAAAATGTATTCCATCGAACATTTGCGCGACAATTTCGCCGACCAGCCTCTTCGAAACCGCTGACGAATCGAGTCTCGAGCTCCGTGCAATTTGAGTATCCCCTCGTTCATCCATACGCGCGAGGAATACGATTGATCGGGATATCGAGGTCCTTCCTGATAGCCTTGCTGAATTCTACGTCAAACGTAAGACACGATAACCGGGTAAAAATAGAAAAAATTCGACGGGGCAATTTCGGTGAGCGTGGCTCGCGCGAATTGGCACGTTCTATTGTCGCGGACGCGGTGATTAATAGACACCGAAGGAAATAACAATCAGATATATCGCTGCAAACAGTGAAATAGGTTCGATGAATTATGACTGCGAGTAACGCGCATCGCCGCGCATCGATGGATACATTTACGCGATATTATGTAACGACCGTGTTATTCGTGCGACAAGTTATTCGTAATGCGACCAGTGCGATGGAACGTTATTTGCGTAGTGCGCATTTTGAGTCGCGGGAATCTTCGGAGCTGACGTAAAGAGGAACCTTGAAGAAAAAGAAAGAGAAAAGAAAAAACTTCACAAGTTAACGAGCATCTCCCCGAAAAAGAAACAAGTTGAATAGGGATAATTAAACGTATCGCGAATTCTCAGCTCTATTTTCGGCACGAGGGCTCGAAGTTGTTCCCTCGATTCGATCATCCATCAACTCGGTAGAAAATTAACTTCCCAGACTCTTATCCCCTTCGTCCTACGAAAACGGGGGAACACGAAATTCGCAGGGTTCGGCAAACGATTGGAGGTTTAAAAGGAGGATAGCGACGGTGAAAAACAGGACCCCTAGGCTTGTTCCTCCGTTAAATGGCTTTTGATTAGATTTCGAGAACATTCGAATCACAGTGTCGATCGTTGAAAGTTGGTTAAACGCAGGCCCGCTATTATCATCGTTCCATCGGGCTATTTCGATTTTCTGTTTCGGCATCGATTCGATTATTTCTCGGCAAGGAAATTAATTTTGCAGAAACACGTATTTCCATAGGAAATAGGAAACGCCGCGTTCCGGCGAAGGCTCCGCAGGTCGACCGATCAAGTGTAAATCGAAGAAGAAATGCCGCGCCGGTCAAGTATATTTGCAGGGTTGTACATTAAGTAACGCGTTCTTAAGTTACGCTCCCCTCTCTGTTATTACAAATTATGAGATAGAGTGCCGATGCGAGCAGTGAGCTCGCAAACCGCGAATAGCCTAGTTGCATCTTCGCGGTCAACGATCTTCTGACGCAGTGCGGATGCTTAAAAATTTGTTCTCCCGATCGTTCAGGGATCAGGAAACCGTATGAGCTATCCGAGACCAAGCAATTAATAGGTAACCTAATTTGGAATCGAAGGAAATACTATTTTATTAATTTGAATGCCGATATCGCGTTCTCAAGTTCCTTCGTCACTGGTACCGATTCGAACACTTTTATGACTGATTTTTATTGCCAAGGTAAATCGATCGATCTCGTTAAGTGTGTCTTCAACGTGTGTTGAGACGCGCTGTTCTTTCCGTTCGTATCGATGGAATTCAGGTACGCGGGCATAGGATTTTCGTAGCCGTCTGAGTATCGCGAATCATTGACACGCGTTATCGGTGGAACATCGAGTGGCAATGTACGAGCAGTGTTTGCCCGATATTAGTGGGAGGCTCGCGGCACGTAAGTGTCCCACGTGGAGCGAGATGGAGGCAATTCTAGGGCGAGAGAACGACACGTGCCAGAGTATAAATCGTCCTCGTTCGTTATTTCGTTTGGAGACCGAGTCTCTCGCAAGGCGCGTAATTTTGTAGGTAGCGAAGCACGATCGTACCTCTCTTATTCCGGTCTCGCTTTTCTTGCCAGCAAAGACAAAACTTTTGTCCGAATCTTCAAGGTACTTCGTCATCTGTTCCGCGCCATTTCCTTTATTTCTTCTCTCGCGCTGCACCGACGTGAAATCCAGCGGCAACTTTCCACGATTAACTTTTTTCAGCCGAATAAACAGAGAGAACGATGGCCGAGCTTTGCGTATCGATAGCTCACCCTGGGATATGTCGCGCAAAAATAAACTGCATTATTAGCCAGCTGCGCCAAACTCGTTGCCCGTTTCAACGGACTTAACGCTTCGTCGCGTGTCTCTGCTCTTCCGATTCCATCTTCTCTCTTTAAAACTCGTCGCTTTTAACTTTTTTACGCGATCGTTCCACCTCGAATCTCTACTTTTCTAAAATATCTATTTCGTTTGTTTAAACTGTAAGAAAGAAGAAAGCGGTGGGGATAATATAGTAACCGGTGGAATCATAGTTTATTAATCCTCGGATGGTAGAAGGGATCGCCTGAAGGCTACGTTAAGTCGTACTCGAATTAACCGGAATCGTGGACGCGGTAATAGGTAATAAATATTTATAGGGTTCGGGGGTATTCCGTAGTTCTCGATTCGTATTCGAAAACGCGGACCTCGCGGAAGCGGAAAGGGTAGAAGCCGTTGAGCCTTATCCAGCCACTTTCTCGTGGACGATAATGGGCTCGTTTCGCTGGGTAAAATCTTAGGCTGCAATCAATTTACTTGAAACTGGTCTACGTGCGCGATTCAGCGAGATAACCGCGCTTCTAAGCCGAGACCGCTTTCTCGAGAGCGTAGATAGAAGGGACACCTTGGAGGCTAAGTTTTCTGAAAATGACTGACGGCGGATTATCAGATCGTCGGGAGTTTCCCTCGTAAATTATTAAGACTCCTCGACGTCGACGTCTGCGTTCTACGATCCTTGCGTGTACCCTCGGTTCTTCCTTCGAGAAACACTCGTCGTTTCGATATCGCGCAAACATACGGCAAATATTGACGCCTCGAGTTTACCCTCTTTGTCCCAACCAGAAACGCGTCGTTTTATTTATTTATCAGCAGCTCGAGCATCGGCGAACGAGACCAGAGTCGAGAAGCTACAATTTCATAGACCGTTCCTTTTTTTTCCTTTCCTCTTCGATCCGCCAACCTATTACAACATACGTAGACAGTCGACGCACGATCATTGATTCGTGGAACGTAGTTAGTTACGGGCGTTACGAACTCGTTCTCGCGGACAAATGTCCCGACACGGACTTGCTCGAAATTGAGACAAAGTTTACCGAAACCGAAATCCATAGTTTACTAACGGCAAATTCGTATTTACCGACACGTGCCAGGCGAGTTTAATTAAAGGGTGGAATGAGTTTAGGGTGTGTGTAATAAAGCTATTGGCAGGGCTTCGCGGCAAACTCTCGTGTTCGGTTAAAAACACCCGATCCCGACATGCGGTCAGAATGGAAGGCCTCTCGTACTCTCGTGCTTTCGTGCTTTCGTGCTTTCGTGCTTTCGTGCTTTCGGGCGCGAGATCAGGGCCAACGGAATTTCGTATCGACCACAAATTGGTAATACACTTTAACCGTTCCCCCGTAAGTAACGAGGCGGCAGTTACGAAAGCGTGTGTAAGGCGTGCGAAGGAGTTGAATAAAAATCGGTGAAAATTTGGTAATTAGCGACGTCGTCGAGCGAAACGAGTAAGTAAACGTATCGTAAGAATATCGTGCAAGTCGGAGTAATCTAGCAATCGAACGGGAGAATCTTCGCTTGTCGCGTCTGACCAGTTATACTCCGCTACTACTGCGGTCCGTGCGCACCTAGTTTACGGAGTTGGAGCTCGCGTTACCCTGCGAAATTGGCGAAATTGGCGAAATTCGATTCCATCGCAAAGAGGACCGTACGATACTCCCATGACCGAAGAAAAAGTTGGGTATCGAGGTCCGTCTTACAAAGGAAAGAAACTCTAGCCAACTATACTAGCGGAAGTCAAAGGCAAGAAAGTTGCACGCGAGATATAGGTCAGGTCAAAGGGTTTTTGCCGGCGGTGCTGCCAATCAAACCGAACCTTTAGCCTTTCGAGACCGTCGCTCTCGATTCTCGAGTTATAATTACCGTTACGTTAATAACTAGCACTCCTTGTCAGAATTATAATTTGCTGTAAGAAAACGCGCAAACTGTGACCGAAGTTTCTAACGTTGTTAATTAAAACTCGATGCAACGAAAGTAGCTGGAAACGCGATCGTTCGCGACACGCATCGAGGATGACCAGCTGTATCGATTCAATCCTTCAGCTCTTTTCTTGCCGTTGAAATTCCTTTTCCCCGATAAACCGAAATTTCCTTTAGACCTCCGTCTTCTCGCAGTAGATATAATTGTTTCTCCGCGCGTGGAAATTTTTCCTTATCGCGGTAGGGTGTACCCTAGAAAGATACTGTCGAAACCCGCGGTGTGATAGATCCTTTTTCCCATCGGTGATGCGGAATAGACACTGTCCACGAAACCAGAAGATAGAGCTGAAAGATAACAAGAGTTAAGAATCATCTAGAACAATTTTCAAGAGAATGACCATCGATGACTTATCGATACTAAGTAATTGATAACGCGAACCAAGTTCGGACACCTTCTGTTCTCTTGTGAAATCGAGCTACAAGTAATATCGCTTCGAATCCCGTGAAAAGTGAAAAATTCACCCATTCTTTCGCGTACCCTGGGGAACGATGCTTCACTCCGAATAGCACCTGGCTGCTGACAAGTAGCTCGCGGTACTTTCGCACTTCGATCGAATCTTCCTTAATTAAGCTCACAAAAGGGTACAGTGATGCGTTCCATACTAATTTTAAATCCTGTCCGGTACTTGATTCCACATTTTCACAGAGAGTTAGTTTACGCTCTTAAATAATTTATTGAATTTTCTGAAACCAACAGCGACTGCCTGGGAGAAGATTTTCTTCGCAAGATGTATCGAATAATCGATGTTGCTGTATTCATCGGCAAATTCGGTGACGTCAGAAGCGTGGAATTTGCTCGCATTGCGCTCGTACTCCACCAAATCATTCCGTAATTAAAATACATTTCGCTGATTCGAGCGTGCACACCGCATTCCCGGAATACCGCATTCGTGTCACAGGACAAGTATTTATGCTGAGAAAAATTGCGGTACCTCGAGAATTTCCGAGCAATGTTTCGTATCGAGAGCTGCCTACCTTGTTCTCTTCTTCTCCCTTTCTTTATCTCTCTATCTCGCCCCCTTTCTCTCCGTCCCTAATAAATTAATAGACTCGCATGCATCGGGAGTGGATGCACGACGAGCTTACGTTTTATGAGCTTACGCTTTGCACGCGTGCGTGCAGCGTTGGTTGAATTGTCCGGAAAAAAGCACAAAGTCCGACCTAATCCGGAGATGAACAAAATGACGTGCTCGAAGAAAGAGGAATCACGTCGCAGTGGGTCAATATCCTCGTCGCCTGTTGCGAGATTATATCTTTTTCTTCCTGTATTTATGACCGTTAAGAAGACTGGATAAAAGTATCGTTTTTCTTTGCACGTCTTACCGTTAGTCGCGCAAACGGCGGAGATCAGAGAGGCAGAGAAGTACGTCGAGCGTTTTAGCAATAATTTTAGATCGTAACTGCACGCACCAACACAGGCACCAGCTGTCGCAAGTTCTTAAAGATGGGCAGTTTTAATCTCTTCTTCTTCGTCCAGTGCTATTAAAAACAGAGGAACATTTTCCTCGGAGAGATAAGAACCGGAGATATAAACCGAATATCAATCTTCCAGCAGCACGCGCGCTCCAACGGTTCGTTTCTTTCGGCTTCGCAGCTTTCAATTTAATGAAAAAATTTCAATCGCTCAAAGGATCAAACATCGGAATATGTGTACAACGCGTTTCGATCGTAACTGTCGTTGCAAAAGAGAATTGAAAATGATCGAAGAATCGTAGGTTGTACGATAAAACGATGTAACAGGTTGGTAGATGCTATAAAAAGCGTGGCACAAATGATGCAATTAGAAAAAAAAAAAAAAAAAAAAAAAC
>SMSQ01001091.1:17374-41261 GCA_019453375.1 Ctenoplectra terminalis
TTTTTTTTTTTTTTTTTTTTTTCTTGCGGCTTGTTTACGCGCCGTGCGAAAAGAATAGATAAAAGTGGAGGCGCGCGTTTCGATACCTTTCAATTTTTCCCTCTTATCGCTCATTCGCGACCGATGGTCTAATTTACAGGCGACGAGAATCGGTAACAAAATTTCAATTCCTCGGATAGATACCGGCGCGTATGATGTCGACCCCAGTTGGACACCAACGTTCACCATGCCGCAGCAACAGCAAGATCGTGTTGTTCGCTAAGGTCTTAAAATATTCGCCGTCCTCGACCTGCGTTCCGTCCGATTCCAACACTACAGAGACATTCTCGTTTTGTGGCACGCCCAATTTCTCCTTACCTAGAAGAGAATGAAAAAGAAGATACGGCGGTTAGTTCGATCGGAAGATGATTGATCGAAAGTTACGTTTGAAGCGTCGATTCGAACTACGAAAGGAAGGAAAGAAAAGAAAAGAAAAGAAAAGAAAAGAAAAGAAAAGAAAACGAAGAAGAAAATACTTGAAAGAAGGATAGACCGAGGCGAAAATGCGAACGAACGAGGTAATAGATATTTATTCGCTGTTCGAGAGAGGTGTCTCGATCGCGACGTTCGAATCGAATCTATAGGTTAATTCGATTCGATTCGATTCGATTCGATTCGATTCGAAGGTAGATGCCTCTCTCGGTGGTAAGAATATTCACGATCTTCCTCGCCTACGGTTCTTTCTTCGAGGCCTCGAAACGTTTCGTGATCGTGTTATTCTTTATCTTTTTCTCTCGCTCTCTCTCTCACTCTCTCTCTCTCTCTCTCTGTACAACGACGGTCGACGACGTTTCGATTCGATTCAATTCGATTCGATTCGATTAAATTGTTCTGCATAAAAAAAAGCGATACCTTGCGACCAGTAATCCAATATCTTGTGTGTCGTGAAAAGAAAGAAAGCACGTTATGTATATAAATGTCGTGTATCAGAGCAGCGCTTATCGCGAGAAATCGAGCATCGAAGCAAAGACGACTCCGGTTCGGAGCAAAGGTAGAATCGTCGAGATATATGTATATACTTTCCACAGCGAGTACCAGAGTCGTTACTTTCGCTAGCGGTTTCGTAGGGCACGCTTCTTACCCTGGTGTATCAGTTCCTCGAAATTGCTAACACACAGTCCCTTTCTTACGTTACGCCAGCTGTCCCATATCTTAAAAGGTCTCTTGCTCCGTAACTCCTGCACAGAAATTAACCGATGCAGTTTGCGTTCGAGTCACGATATCCCATAGAAACATACAAGCTTCATCGTAGAGGTGTCATTATACGTAAAATAAAAAAAAAAGGGGGGGGCGGGAAAGGAAAAGGGTTTTGAAGATCGGTGCGAAGGATAGGATTCGAAAAAAGAGTGGAGGAAATTAAGTTTGACAATTGGCGCCCGATGTTCATCGACGTGGAAAACGCTCGAGGAATCGCGTTAGAATCGAAAGAACGCCGAAAGGTATCGGCAAAAGTCTATCAATGAGAGGATAGCTTTAAATGAGACGTAATTGCGTGTAAAGAAACCGCAAAACCCTCGAGCTACCGTGGAAAATGCTTATCGCCTAGATGTTAAGTGGAGTGTCTGCGCCGGGTCATCGGGAAAGTAATTTACCCTACGTGTTTTATACGCGATAACTAAGTAGAACAGACTATAAACAAAGCCTATCGCGCGCCTCGCCTGAGAAATTATTATCGAATATCCATATTATATCCTTGCAGCGGTTCGCGTAACGCCTTCTTTTTTTTTTTTTTTTACATTTTCATTCCTGTTTTCCTCGTCTACTATTTTTCCATGAGAAACGTAGGGTATTAAAGAAAGGTAGGACATACAGGACCAAAAACAGTATCCCGAGTCCGCTAACGTGCAAATTGGAGTAAAATTTGTGAAGCCGGTATCGAGTGTCTGTCGAAGAGAAAAAGAAAGAGAGAGAGAGAGAGAGAGAGTGAGAGAGTGAGAGAGAAAGGGAGAAAATAACCCGTATCGAAAGGAAAATACTTCTCGAGCTTTGCTACGATTCGAGGACATCTCGAGAAAATGGAAAATTTATATAAGGATTTTTCAAAGAATTCGATGGCGTGTTACAAAGGGAAAAACCTACTATTGTTTCCTAAACACCTTCGGAACGTAGCTGTGCGTTCCAAGGAAGGTTGCTGGGTCGAGAGCACGGACGAGAGGGCAGCGATTACTCGATTATCGGGGTTAAGGGGTCTCTGGATCGGGCAACGGGGACCCGCAAACGATATTAGAATAATGCGAGCCAAAGAGGAATATTATGTTTGGGTTGCCCCTAATTTTCAACAGGGAGGCGCAAAGTGAACAAGGCGCAGACGCAGACGCAGGCGCAACTTATGGTCGAAAACACTGACCTGATTCAATCATTCTCGGGTAACCGATCAAAAAAAAGAAAAAAAAAAAAAAGAAGAAGAAGAAGAAAGAAAGAAGAAGAAAGAAGAAAGAATAAAGAATAAAGAAGAAAGAAAGAAAGAAAGAAAGAAAGAAAGAGAGAAAAAATGAAGTAGAAGAGAGAAGAAGGAAAGAAAAAATGAAGAAACGTGGGAAATACAAAAGTGAGGAAACGAAGCGACCATAAAAATGCAACACCGTTAAGAGGTGCGAGAAGGGCAGAGAATTCGACAACTTTCCCTCGTTCAGCGTGTTGCTCCTGTCCCGAAACGGGATCGTGCTCGATGCAGCTTCCTCTACGGCACAGCCTTGGTAAACAATCACGCCGACTGCGAGACGATGGAATCGAGATCGCACCGATCCCGGGAGACTTTACGAGCGGAAAGAAAGCATAACCTAAAAGAGAAGGTGCGTTGAACAGCGTACGCGGCAAGATTTGTCTGGATCCTGAGAAAACGAATGCAGAATAGTGTCCGACAGGGAAGAACGAGGATCGAAAGACGTCGGCAAAAGGCGAACGCGAACCGGCATCGAGATTTAACGCACTGGGGGAAGGTACGCGGTATTTTCAACCGCAAAACTGTACGTAGTCTATGCGTGCGTACGCGTGAGTACGCGCGAGTACGCGTGAGTACGCGACACGAAAGGGTAACTGGCCGATACGGCGTTTCGATACGGACGGTGCACTATCGAGTGATACAGGAACGTTTCGAGTACGGGACGATGATAACGAGAAGGAGGGAGGAGGACGAACGTCTCGTAGGATCCTGTAGGAAAATTGCGTTCGAGACGAGACGAGTATCAGGGGATGAACGGAAAGGAGAGACATGCGGCGGATATAGCGAGTTGACGGCTGAACAGAAACGATCGGTAATGAGAATGGAATGGAAATGCGTACCTCTCTTGCCATTACGTCATATCCCTGCAGGTAAGGGACCGTCCCAGCAAGCAGTTATTCAAAAGGAACGAGTAAAGAAGCTGCACGTCGCATTATCGTAGCGACGGGATGCTCTCGTGCACTACTGTCCGCCCACCCTTGCTTGCGCTCTCTCTCCCTCTCCTTCTCCCTCTCCCTTTCTCTCTCCCGTGTACTCGCTCCTTCTTTCCTCTCTTTCTCTTCCTCGGTCCGTTTTTCTCCGTTTCTCTCCGTTTTTCTCCGTTTTTCTCCGTGTTTCGCTGTTTCTATCACTTTTTCTCGATTACGCGAGTCTTTTCCCTTTTCTCTTTTCGTTTCTTTTCGCTTTCTCTTCGACCCGTTCCTCTCCCAACCTTCTCGCGAACGTTTCTCCGTCTCGTGCACCGTATACCGAAACACCTTGCGATGCGACACCGTTTCTCTTTCCCTTTCTCTCTGTATCCCTCGATCTGTCTCTCTCTTTTCCGTCTTTCTCTCAGTCGATCTATCTGTCTCTGGCGCGCTCCTCGTGTCTCTCCCTCTTTCTCTCTTTCTATCTCTATCTCTCTCTCTCTCTCTCTATATATATATATATATCTCCCTCTTTCTCTCTCTCTCTCTTTCACTCTCGCGCGCTCTCGCTCTCTCTCTCTCTCTCTCTTTCTATATATATATATATAGATATCTATATATATATATGTATATATATATATATTTATATCCCTTTCTCGCTCTGTCTTTATCAGGATCCGTCGGTTTCTCTCTGTTACTCTTTTCGGTTAGTCTCGGTTCGAAGCGGTCCGTTCGGTGGATTTTCGCACTGTATCAGCCCGGTATCGGCGTGGCGTATCGCGCGAGCTCGTATCAACGCGCGGGCCGAACGCGAACGACCACCTCGCGGGAACACCTCATTCTAGCTGCTCTCTCGCCGTACAATTACCCGATCTAAGATTTCACTAGCGCATATGGGGGCAAATTGTAACAGTGGCTTCCTCCCAGCGGTTACTGCGGCGACTCCTAGTTTTAGATCGATTCTCTCTCGGTGTACGTACCAACACCCTCGCCCTCACCCTCACCCTCGGCCTCTCCTTCTCCCCACGAGTTCACCCGCAACAACCTCGCCCCACGCGCGCCTCTCTCTTCCGACTGACGACCACTGCCTCCTCGTATCCCCCACGATCTCTTCCCAGTGGCTACCCAGTTCCCGAGTTTGCCAGTTCGTCCCAGACAGTGCTGCCTGCATCCCTCTGCCAATTCTTCGTCAACCCTCTACCAACCCTCGGCGCGATAACGTGCGAGCTCTGCGTTACCCTCTGCTCCGTCGATACTCACTTTTCCACCATAGAAGAAACGAAGCACAGACCTAGAGCGCGATTTGAAAAATTGCATTTTTGTTCGATCTCGTTTTACCGTACACCTAACAACTCCGAAACTCTGTTTCCACTTGTATGATTCTCGGCCAAAGATAGCCACGATTCGAATCAAATTTGTATCAGTGTTTTTATATTTTCTACGTTAAAACGTACGCATATGGTTAGCGAGACGATCCCTAAACGAACAACTGATCGATGAATGGTCCATCGGTTCGTTAAACGGTATTAGTCACCCTGTTGAAAACAGGTGCGCAAATGTTTCACGATCCCTGTTATGTATTGCGTTACCCTGTTATTGCCTTGACAACCATGAACGAGTCTATAAATAAGAGTCGGCGAACCCTTGGAATGCTCAGTACGAACGTGCTCCGTCTCAACGATAGATCGTTTCCTTATCGATGATGATCAATATAAATCATCCAAAGATCCACGGCAAGCCACCCACGAAGAGATCTCTCGGGGCGAAAGATATCGAATCGAAACAACAGCAAGTCCCAGAGCAACGTGTTCTCTATCGGAAGAAAGAAATCAACGATGATTTAATCGATACGGAGAAAATAGAGAAAATAGAGAAAATAGAGAAAAGGGAGTTCGATCGGAACGTCGTCGAATCGACTACGTGCTCGTTCGAGCAACTCTGCGGCATGATCACCGATTTAGAGAAAGACATCACTGGTAAACTCCCAGAGATGGATCAATTGCAGGTGCGTGGGACAAAGTTGGAACAGACTGGACGTCGAGTTGGATCGATCTGATTGATAAAAATTTTTACGCGTGTACCGCAGCTAGAACCAGAGAAAGACGAGTCCGAAGGGAAACGTGGAACAAAAGGAACAACGTACGACGATATAATGGCTTTTTTGACGAAACTCGAAGAGGGTAGCTGATAGTAATTTTGTCGGTATTAAATATCTCTTCGTCGTCTCGCATCGTTTCTATAAATTATCTCGAACGCAACAGGTTCTGTGGACGGAGCAAAGATAAACGCGTCAGAGGTAGATGCTACGATACTTGGAGAGATATTTGGTAACTCGCAACCCTTGTCTTGCGTTAGCTACGATAGGTAAGAGTCCAAGTTTCCAGGG
This sequence comes from Ctenoplectra terminalis, assembly GCA_019453375.1. Taxonomy (NCBI): domain Eukaryota; kingdom Metazoa; phylum Arthropoda; class Insecta; order Hymenoptera; family Apidae; genus Ctenoplectra; species Ctenoplectra terminalis. The sequence continues at coordinate 23,151 of SMSQ01001091.1, forward strand.
TCGCGCGTAAAACGAAACCGAGAAATTTGTTTTCGTCCTCAGCATCGGTTCAGCCAAAATCGCGAACAACATTCCTGGCACGTTCGAGGAGGATTTAGCCACGGCACAGTTGCAACTCGAAGAAAAGAACGCGACTATATCGTTGATAAAGGAACAGTTAAAATCGGAGAGAAAGCTAGCGTGCGAGAAATTGGAAAGTCAAAAGAAGAGCAGCGTTTCCAAGTTGCAGCAGCAAGAAGAAAAATACAAGGAGATCGTGAAGAGGCATCAAAAGTTCATCGAGCAACTGATCTCGGAAAAAACCGACCTAACCGAGAAATGCAATTCGTTGGCGCAAAGAGTGAAGGAGATTGAAATAAAAATGCATCGGAACTTGAAGACCGCAACCGATAGACACATGGTTGAGTTGCAGAGGGCGAAGGAACATTTTGCCGCGGCTGAAAAGATTAAACGAGAACGATGGGTAGAGGCCAGGACGACAAAGATTAAGGTTACGCTCATTTACGATACATTATCGTCACTGTTGTCACTGTTGTCTCGGTTTTCTCAGTTTTCTCAGTTTTCTCAGTTTTCTCAGTTTTCTCAACAATTCGTAACGCTTCAAGGAAATGACAGTGAAAGGTTTGGAACCCGAGCTACGAAATATGATGGAGCAGCACGGCGAAGAAATTCAAGGACTGAGGAATGTACACACGAAGGAACTGCAGGACGCGGAACTAAGAATTATACGTCGTTCTAATCAACAACTGGAACAACTGCGTCTCGAGTTGACGGCCAGTCACGAAAGAATGTTGACCAACGAGAAGAACATTTTGTGGACCAGGTGCGGAACGAACCCTTTTTACAGAAACTTTCCCCTTCGAACAACCCCCGACTCGAATTATTCCCTGTGTTTGTTCAGATACCAAGAGAAATTAGAGGAGCAAGAAAATCGGTTCAAAGAGAAACATACGAAGCTCACCATCGGAACGATCGGATAGCGGGTTTGAGAAACGTTTGATTTTAGCAACAAACAGAATCGCTGAAGGAACAACATTCGAAGGAGAAAATGAAACTTGAAGAGACACTGAAAACAGAGTGGGAAGCTTGGTTGGCTGACTATAAGAGACAACAGAACTTAAGAATCAAACAGGCCGAGAATAAAATAAGGGACGAGTGTAACAGAGAGAGGGATCGACAAATCGAACTTGCTATCGAACGTTTGGAAAAGGATTCCCGAGACGCAAAATTGATGCTTCGACAAAGTTTCGATCGCAAGTTGAGGTAACTTCGGATCGATTCTCCGATCAGATATCTCCAGCGATCTCCAAACACGTGTCCCTGTTTTTCAGATCTCTGAAAGAGAAGTTGGAAATCGAATTACAAACCGCGATAGACAACGAACAACGTCACAAAGGTAAGTTAATACAAACGAAGGATAAGCTGGAAAAAGTTCAAGTTCAGTGGCAACAAACGGAGAATAAATTGCAAGAGTGTGCGTCCGAATTGAACAATGCAAACGAGGTAGGACTTTTTGCCAAGTTTTTGCAAATTCGCAGATAAACAAATTTTTTGCCATTGAAGCGACAAACGGTGTCTACAGGTAATTAAACGACTAACCGTAGAAAGAGATAACGGAAAAAGATTAGCGAGACAAGAAATCGAAGGAGAAAAAAGGGAATTGGAGGATAAAATTGCCTCCCTCTATCAAGAAATAACTCGAATTAATTCAAATCGAGACGTCTCGATGGCTCAGTTACAGAGCAGGTTCGATTTCAATCACCGCTATTAACCATTAGTTAACCATTGATACCGTATTCCTATTATTTATAGTTCGCTTCAATTTTTAGAATTAAATTGATAATGACGCAAAAGGTTTTAACTATAAAAAATCTGACCAAACAGCTTGATCGCGTAAAATTGAAGTGCCAACACTTGGAAAAATTATTGGATCAACAACGAAGAGAATATATTCTGAAAAGTTTATAAATTACAGTCGTTCCTACTCGTTCGATTGTTAATTTTATTTGCTGTCCGAACAAGTATTATGCGTTACATATAAAATAAATAAAATCGTTTAAAACGGTTTATATACCTGTTGATAATAATTTACACATTTATTTGATAAAAAACTAATTTGCAACTACTTCTATTTAGAGTCTCTTCTTAAATTTTAACGCATCCTATATCGCATTGTGATAAAAATGTTGCATAATTTTATGCGGGAGAAAAAAAAAAGAAAAGAAATCAATTGGAAAAGTGCAATTACTTTAATTACAAAAAATTAGATGGCTATAAAAATTCATTCGGTTTAATTTTCTCCGTGCTAATTATATCGCATTTTGGTAATTATGCGTAGAATGAAAAATGAAATTATACTTTTTTCACAATCTGCACGACATCCTCGTCGCACAATACGTGATCCTTTCCTACCTTTTGTGGCTGGTGTTTGACGGACGATCCCCATACAAGAGCACTAAAAATAATGAAAAATAAATAATAGAATAACACGACGATAAATAATAAATAATTGCTCGAAATTCGATCGAAGCAAATGCTTACTACTTAAACTCTTTCGCGATAGATCGATGCAGCTTGTTACAAAAATCTTCGACCGTTCGCTTCTCTCTGTTTAATACTACTGGAGAATTATAGTCCGGAAGTTGACCTTTTGGTTTGGTATAGCTGAACCAGACAATTGAACGAATTGATTTATAAGGAAAATTAAACCAATTGTCCGGAATACTTACATTCTGACCAACTGTAAATATTCCCACATTCTTTCAAGCAGATCATCAAAGTTCCACTTGTGATGGGCAGAAATGGGTACACAGTGGGGTATTTTATAAATAATGTCCAATTCCTCGATACTGATTTGATCTAGAATGAAATCGAGCAACTTATCACATCGACTTTCAAAATCGTTACTTGCCAATTTTAAACGATAATTACCTATTTTATTGAGTAAATAAATACACGGTACGTAGACACGATTTCCCTCGATAACATCGATCAGATCGTCGGACGTAGCATCGTATCGCAAAGTGATATCACCATTGTGAATTCTATACTCCGACAGAATAGTTTTCACCGTTTCTAAATCGAGTTCAGACTGTACACACTAGTAAATAATGCAACTATCTTAATGTCTCTTACAAAAGTACTGCACGATAACCATTTGAAGAGAAAAAAAAAACTACACGTGATTTTGTTCAACAAAATAAATGATATAGAAAAGACGTAATTATAACGTACAACATAAACCGAACCACGCGTAGTTTCTCTTCTCGCCGTTCTCACTGCTCAATTACCGTAGTTTGAAAATTAATGCCACCTTTATCCTTTTTACGGAAAGTAATATTTGGCGGTTGTTTATTTAATCGTAACCCAAACCCTTCCAATTCGTGTTCAATTAATCTTTTGTGTCCAAGCGGTTTTAATACATCCAGAACGATGAATATTAAACTGCAAGTTCTCGCAACCGCGATAACTTGTCTTCCGCGACCTTTCCCATCTTTCGCACCTTCGATAATACCAGGTAGATCGAGTAACTGAAACGTACATGGAATCCTTGTTTATACGATACAAGGATGGAACACTTTTTCATTTCTACGTATAAATAAATGAATATAAAAACCTGTATTTTTGCACCCTTATACTTTATACAACCAGGAACAGTGGTAAGAGTTGTAAATTCATATGCTGCGACTTCAGAATAGACACCGGCAAGAGTACTCAATAGCGTAGATTTACCCACGGAAGGAAAACCTGTGATTTCGAAGCAAAATAAAATAAAATAAAATAAAATAAAATAAAATAAAATAAAATAAAATAAAATAAAATAAAATAAAATAAAATAAAAAGACTCGGGCATATTTGAATACAGACCAACAAAACCTATTCTAGCATCACCAGTTTTAGCCACTTCAAAACCTTGCTCCCCACCACCACCGCCACCTTTCGGAGTTATAAGCTCTCGCCTAAGTTTGGCTAATTTTGCTTTCAATAAACCTAAATGGCCAGACGTAGCTTTATTTTTTTGAGTACGAGCCATCTGTGAACAAATAAATGAATAAATAAATAAATAAATCGAAGGTAGATAAGACGAAAGGTTACCTCAGCCTCGATCGAAGCAATCTTTTCTAATATTGTACTCATTTTGATATAATCAAATTTGCTGAACTTTATTTATTTTTCAACTTGTAATATATTTAAAACAAGTTTCTCTTAAGCCCTTTCCCGTTCTTCCATTACAAAATTGAAAGAATATATTGTCACATAACCTTTCCACGTGCTGACAGGTTACGAGCACATGTTACGTACAATTTAAACCAATCAAATAGAGTTAACATACAGCCATACAGGCATGGAAGAAAAAGCACAACTTAAAGCTAGTTTTCAAATACGATACAGATATTAATATACGATTTACAATTTACAATTTACAATTTACAATTTACAATTTACAATTTATAGATATTTACAACTTTCAAGTATGCACATTAAAAGGTAGGTTCGTACAATGATTTTATAATTTTTATAAAAATAATTTTAAAATATTTTTATTTTTTTTTTTTAACTTTGGTCTAAATTACTCTATTCTCTTAAATTTGTTATCCTCCAGAAACCAAGATATTCGTATTTTTCTAAACGATCATTCTTAGTTATCAGTTCCACACTTTCGCCGCTAGACGACGCGAGTGTTTCATACTCCACGAATCGCGTTAATTTAAACACCTGCTTCTAACTTATGAAACGCAAGGAACGATCGAACGAAATTAGTCTCGAGTTCTCAGTACTCTCGGATTACTTTCATAACGATTAAATGCCCAAAGCTTAAATTGTTTATAACAAATGAATAAGACGAGCAACTTCGATGGTTTAAAGTGTTTCAAGTGTTTCAAGTAAAAATTATCTGTCAGAATCGAGGTTCAAATACAGCGCCAATTGTACATGTCATTCAGTCGCGCTCGAGTCGTCGAGCTGTTCAGATGGAAAGGGGGGGGGGTTACGCCGTCGTATCGAATTTTTATATTTCATTTTTCCTAATATCTCCGTTTCCAAACGAGATTTCGAGATCGTTCTGGTGGCAAATTAAAGCTGAGAGTCCCAGCTACGAGATAGAGTTGGTTTCATTAAAATCCATCCAGGAATTAATTAGTTATAAGGAATTAAACTTTTAGTTGTTAATAACTATTAAATTGCCGAACAAGTGTCGATGAAACTAATTTTATACTATAGTTCGGATTCTCGGCTTTAATTTGACATCCGGACGTCTTCGAAAACTGCACCAGAAATCAAGATATAATCATTTTTCTGAATGTTGATTTTTTACGATTAGTTGCACGTTTTCACCGCTAGATGGCGAACCATTTTTTTGTCCATAAACGCGGGAACTTTAGAAATTGCTTGTAACTCATTGACCACGTTGAATGCTTAAACGAAATTAATTTTAGGTAGTTTGTTATTATAGCCTATGCTTTAATTTCAGATGAACCGGATCGAGAGATTTTGCCCAGAAGTCGAGGAATTTGGATTTCTCTACTTTCACCCTTATCAAACAGCTGTCTTCCAGACATAAATTATTCATCCAAGTCTATTAAAATATTAAAAATAAGTAATAAGTTATAGATGTAAGGTGGTATATTGTACATTAGTTTGTAAGAATTAGTTTTATAAGAATATTGTACGCGACATTAGTTAAGTAAGCTAAATTAGGTAAGCAACGTTATATTATAAGTACAAGTATTATTGTAAATTAGTGTATATTTTGAAAAATTTATCGAATAAACGATTCGTTTAAAGATAATTCAACTGTTTTATCGCTTACCCTTAACTCTATCCCCCTCCAAACCCTTTTCCTTGTCATTTTCACAAATTAGAATAAGATGGTTAGTTGGAAAAGGAAAAATTCGGTAGAATTGGTCGAAAAGTGTCGCAAAATTGGTTTCCTAGAAAAAATTCCGAGAATTCGAGGTCATTTCCAAGAATCGTAAAAATTCGAAAAACTGGTCGATGTCTGAGATTTCTATGCTTTCGAGGCACTTGCAATTTTTGACGAAAATCGGACAATGTAACAGGCGAACATAAGTTGTGAGGAGGTATCCGAAGTCTTTCCACCGGCTCTAAGAGATTCCCTGCCGATTATTCGGATAGAAATTTTCATTAAAAATAGTATTTCAAGTTTGCTAGAGACATCGCTTTCGCGATTGGAAATTCGTAAATTAATCTTCGGGGATGGGCAATTAATGAATTTTGTACGGATCGAGAGAGAAAGAAAGAGAGAGGCATCTGTGACGTCAAGAATAGAACCTTAGCCACCTCCTCGCTCATTCTATATTCCTGTTAACATTTCTTAATTTTTGACCGATAATCAGCCGCTCAAGAGACAGCGCTCATTTTGAATTTCCTGTAATGTATTCTTCGTTTTCTTCGTTTTCTTCGCTTTACTCGTTGTGCAAAGATGTAAGGTAAAAAAAGAAGAAACGAAAATAAGAAAAAAAAGAAAAAAAAGAAAGGAACGCTTGCATCGTGTACATATTAAATATTAATTTTCAGTCTTCCATAATTATTAATAATTATTAATAATTATTAATAATTATTAATAATTATTAATAATTATTAATAATTATTAATAATTATTAATAATTATTAATAAACTTTTCAAGATAGCTTAACGGTAGATCGCAAAGGATAATTATGAGCATGAACTGAGAAAGAAGAGTTTAAAAAGTGGGTAATCCATGATATTCCTCGTCGATGAATTATTAGAAAATTGAAGGAATTACAGTAAAAACGAATCGAAATAGTGGAAGAACTTTTTTCACCGTGTATTCTTTTGAGAAACATGTACACGTAACAAGGGAATACAAATTGGTACGATTTAACTTTTCGTCTGACCTAAAAATCAAATATTTATAAAGATGAAAAAATGACGGTGCTGGCCAGCTCGACGATACACGCGAAATTAAGATCAGTGAAATTGTACTTGACGCGTACTCGATACATAAGCGAAGAATTATCCTAATGAAACGTACACATAACCTATTAGCGTGTAACGTTTCGTAAAAAATTATAATCGATCATGCCGGTTTTTCAGGAGTCGTGTGCAGAGGTAGTCGTGTGCATTTAAAATTGTACATAATAAAAATTGTACTACCCGTACCGTCCGTACAATTATTTGAAATCTATTCTAGCAAATTCAAGCGCAAACAATCGTTATAATTCATCCTGGATCTATGTATCTTAGAATGGGAAGAGCATCCGACTTAAATCCTTGTACGGTATTAAATGCCGTTGCGAGAAGACGTTTACCCGGAGGGCTAGAATATAAAGACAGTTTACTCCCACCTGTCGTAGCACGAGTAAGTTCCTTTTAAAAATAATATTTTTAAAAAGATACTTTATTTTCAATCGCTTTTAGTAGACGAAAGAACTAACACAAGCAATGGAAGAATCCCGGCTGCAAGTGTCTCATACGTTGCAATCTTGTCTCCAGTCGGATGGAAGAAGAAGATACGCTACTCCGCCTCAACAGATAGCTGCTTTCAATCGTAGATCGAACCCTGAAATATCCTCTCCCTGTAGCGTCGAGTGGATAAAAACAGATAAAGACATCGTAGTTGGGGACGACGTATTATCGTTAAATCCAGACGATAATTTTAATATCCACTTTCCCTATAGGAGAGGAGAGCTCAACGTACATTCCGGTCCTGGTGGTAGCTTAAGATCCGTTATGGCCGATTTGAAAACAATTTGGGAATACGTTCTTACGGAAAAAATGAATATTCCTTTGAGGGATTTAAAACATTATCGAGCTGTTCTTATAATTCCTGATATTTATAACAGGCAGTATTTAAAAGAATTAACAACTCTGATGCTCTGCGACATTGGATTCGGGGCATGTTTTTTATTACAAGTTGGTACCAATAACGTACATATTATGTTTAAAAATTCTCCCTCTATTTCTATTATCAACGGGCCAGCATTTTATTACGTTTCATAGGATCATGTAGCGGCTACGTTTGGCGCAGGGCTAGGTTACGCGTGCGTGGTTGACGTTGGAGATCAAAAAACGTCAGTTTCTTGCGTAGAAGATGGAATTTCACATAGAAATACCAGAGTACGTATGGATTATGGCGGAGGAGATATCACGGAAACCTTCTTTTGGTTGCTTCAAAAATGCGCTTTCCCTTACAAAACGTGCGATCCGTCTAACAAGCTGGACGCGTTACTCCTGAATCAACTGAAAAAAGATTTTTGTCACGTTGACTTGAACGTGTGCGGATCTCAAGAAAAAACGTTCGTAGTTCGAAAACCGAAGCAACAAACCGAGAAATACACTCTTCAAGTTGGCGACGAGTGTTTAGTTGCACCTCTCAGTTTATTTCAACCCGAACTATTTAAAGTTACCGGAACGCATACCGTACATATTCAGAAAAGATCAATGGGAGATCCAGAAGATCCGCACGACGAAAATTATCTACGAGAAACAAGCGTGAGTGTGCTTGTCCTTGTCCTTGTCCTTTTGTAATAGGAGTGTTGGTATAATTAAATTGTTCGATTATTTTATTTTTAGAGAAGGGGTATCAAAGAAAATCTCGAGCAAACTTCCGAGATGCAAGAAGAAGCAACCGCACCGACCGTAGTAGGGGAAGAAGAAGTGGTCGTGGACGCGGTCGATTCGGCACCGATTACCTTGTCCAATCGCGATCTCGATGCTCCGCGTGATTTCGTAGTAGGTCCGCAACAACTTTTGGGTCTCGATCACGCTGTGCTTCAAAGTATCGATCGCTGTCGTACGTATATTCGATCGATTCAACCAACCAAACGCGATTAAAATGCTCGATTTATTTTAATCAGCTTTACACGTATCGTAGCTACGGAAGATCTGAAAAGGAAAATGTACAGTTGCGTGCTCGTTGTTGGTTCGGGTATGAAGTTTCAAGGTATCGGTATGTGGCTGCACAATCGGATTTCTCTACAAATTCCCTACATGTACAGAGCCGGTACGTATCTTTCCGAGAAACAACGATCTAGCTTTCTGTGAGAAAGATGTTAACACGTTTAGATCGATCATTTATTTTTTCATACGTTATACGCAGAACAACTAGATATAATAACGCAACCGAAAGAAATGGACCCTGGTATGACAGCGTGGAAAGGAGCCGCGATTTTAAGTTGCTTAGAGTCCGCTCAAGAATTATGGATCGGTCGACAAGAATGGGAACGTACCGGTGTTAGAGTATTGAGAGAAAGAGCACCGTTCATGTGGTAGAAACGTTTCGACCGATCATTGTAAATTCATATTTAAGTTTAAAATTTTTAATCGAAAACTTTTTTACAGCCATATATACTTAACCGATTAAAAATAAATGTTTATTTTAAAGATACAAGATTACATTGCTTATACCATAAATTATCTATACTTATAACATCTCCATTAGCTTAACTTTACTTTTGTCGTTTCTATGGTATCCAACTATGCCAGCTTCGATCAAAAAATTAATAAAATCTAAAACCTCCGGGGTAACGTCCAAATACAAGTCGTCGCCACCTTTGGTGTACGCGGATGTTAGTTCCTAAAAATTTTAATCCGTTTACTTAGGCGAGCTGGTAAGAGAGAGAGAGAGAGAAAAAACGCTTACGTATAAAAGATTCTTGAAATCATTATTTTCAGGGAACAAGTTCTCTACTACGTTGTGCTAAACATTTAAGTATGGTTATAAAAAAAAATTAATCATAAATAAAAGGATATTAAATTTATATTTCAATTGGACATACCAAATCATTTTTAACAGTTTTATGGATACGTTTCGTTGTAACGTATTCCTTGTTATAGGTTGTATTGGCCATCATTTCGGTTACATCCAAGTAGGTTTCTTTCATCTTTTCCAAACCTGTTTTTTTGTTTTCCAGACTGAAACAAAGATAAATGATTTCGTACGATTCTAAATTACCGAGCCAAACTATGCGGTAAAATAATATTTCGTTATTTCACGAACGAACCGAGATACATCCTCCTTAATATCGGAAAGTTGTATTTTCATTTTATCGAGAAGTTGTTGAGCATTTTTTACTTCCTCTTCGAGTTCCGATAGGACTTGAATATGCAAATCGGACGTTCCAGGAAAGGGATAATCTTTTAGTTCTTCTCGACGAACATGATTCGATAGGATTTTACACAACTGGTGTTGCTTTCTTCTGACGTCTTCCGAATTGCAACTATTGTTTAAAGCGACTGGATCATTGTTCGAAACTGTGTCCATCAAATTTTCTATTTCTTGTTGTCGTTCCATTACATTTTCTTTCACAGTTTCGAAAGCATCCTCCATCGTGTATTCCATTTTTCTTCCCTTTTTAATTATATCGTTCGAATGAAATGTTGGCAACCAAACAGACAAATGCCGCCAAATTGAACAGATCCGTTTTTCATTGAAAAGTTTCCCGTTGCGTTGGTAACAAAAGTAGAATCGTACGGATTGGACCATCTCGAGTCTAATGGAAACTGATCTGCGATTGGTAACTTCTCGAAACGATATCGATATCTGACGTCTCTTAGAATTTAGGTTAAGTTGGTTCAACCTAACGAATGGAATCATGTCCAATCGAGTACGTTTCGTTTTGAAGCATTTTTATAAACGACCCACCTTGAACCGTCGTTTCTGTTCAACCGTTCCACAAACAGGTAAGCGCAACGAAATTTTCATTCGTTCTCGTTGCATCGAGAGATCCAACCTTCCGATCGAGCCTAGGTTATATCTATTTTCTACTCGTACCAAGTTCTTTTCATCGGATTAAATCTTTCTCTAACAGATGAAAGGGATCCCGCGCCTTTATTTTTCGATTATCACGTGCAGAGCTTATTGAGGACTCTGACTCGTATAGATTATCTAAAAATTTTTTCCCTACGCAAAGATGGATCACCTTTGGAGGTTCCGCAGTTTAAATTCATGACAGACGAGGAACTTGAAATGGCGCGAGCTTCGGTATCGAAAATAGTCGAGCAACGCATTCACATGCCACCTGTTGTAAAAATGGAAACGGAGAATGTCCAAGTATTATCCGTAGATACTGCTTTACAAGGTGCCGAGAAAAACAATATCGTGTTTACCGACATATCTTTCGGATACAATAACAAAGATAGATTAATCGTGGTTCGAGAACCGAATGGCGTATTGAGGCGCGCGACTTCCAACGAGAGACATAGAATGAATCAAATATATTTTCCTGTACACGGCAGAGAGATGAATACTCCGAAGATGTTTTACAGTCCATACCTCGATGTAAGAAACTTGTATTTTTTCAAGGTAGATAGAAACCGCGTTACGAAGCCGAGTTACGCGTTATCAAAAAAATCTGTTACATGTTTGCAGGATTTATTGGAAAAGGGGGAATTCGAATTCATTTTAGATCGAGCGTGTTTGCAATTCGAACCCAACAATCCCGAGTACCATAGGATCACGAAACAAGTGTACTCGTACCTCAACGAATCCAAGAAATTCAATGCGTTGCAATCTACCAGGCATTTCGGTCCATTCGTGTTCCACCTTGCTTGGGAGAATCACATCGACGCGTTATTGATCAATTTTATTCAAGATGAGAATATAACAGAGGCTGGAGCACTGATACAGCTTTACCACAGGCTACATCCAGAGGCTAAGTCGGCCACGGAGACGGTCCAAAATGATATAGAACTGATCACAGTTTACGCCCAACTCGATTCACCGCAATCGTTTATGATAATCAATGCTATAAATGCGTATGAAAAAAAACTGAACAAGTCACAGAAAATAAAAGGGAATATAATGAAAGCGCACGGATTGATCCAAGACGAAGGCGAAGGCGAAGGCGATGGCGAAGGCGAAGGCGAAGGCGAAGGCGAAGACAAACAACCGAAAATGTAAACGAACGTTCAAGTTCGTTGCTAGAACAATCTCGCTTGCTCTTTATTTTGTACACATTTGTTTCAATTGTGAATTAATAAAATCGTGATACAATTATGACACGATTTCGATGATTATTAATCGATTATTTTATTATGCGATAGTTACTTACAAACATTTACAAATGTAACAAGTCAATTCGATTTGGCGTATAGGATCGTCGGAAAACATTACATATCGATTACTGGGTAACGATCTGGAAATAAAATTTAATCGATTTAGGTCCCGCTTTGCGTCTCGCGGTAGACAAACGTGTGGGGCCATTTTCACACCTTTCGAGGAGAACGTGTGAAGTGGGAGTCTGAGAGGCGATGCACGTGAAACGGGAAACTCATACCTTCGGCAGTTCATAAATCGGCGAACGAAAGGAACGGGTTTAATCGGTACGAAACGAAGGAGTGCGCATCGATAGAAAGCAGCTTTGTACAAATGCAAATTATGCGACTGGAGAGACTGCACGTAAGTATCTACTCTGCTAAATGGAACAATATACAAATTCGAGAAGATTCGATAGATCGAACGAGAAGTGCTTGTTCGTTGGAATCGTGTATCGTCTTGATCGTTCAATGCTTTGATAAACACTCGCAACTGAATACTGTGTGATCGATCGTTATTATCCATATCTTACTTGTATTACTCTTATCGTTATATGTATATTAATTATTACTTCCATATAGATGCGTTTCATGGTGTACGTAGAAAATAAATAAGAGTACGATTACGATCGGAGATTAATAGATGAAACTTGCTCTGATCCACTATCAAGAGTGGCGACGAAAGAATATGAAACTGCGCCAAATAGTAACCGAGTTCAAAAAAGAAATATATATATATATATATATATATGTATGTATGTATGTATAGAGAGAGAGAGAGAGAGAGAGAGAGAAAAAAGAAATGGAAACGGTAAGGAAAAAACACGGATTCGAATCTATCGGCTATTAGGCCACTCGAAGCAAAACATGCGCTTATCGATTATATATAAATGTGTATCTCCGATTTCTGTCGAGCATTGGGAAGCACGGACACCTATACATCTTTTCCTTTGCTTTTTGCTAATTTGATACTCTTCTACGATCCTGATAACAAAGCGGCGTACATTTTTCGCTATTAACGTAAACGTTATAACGTTACATCTTCTTCCCCTTCTATCGTTCTTTTTTTCTTTCTTTCTTTTGCTGCGTGCATTCCGTCTAAGAGATCAACGCGTCTCTCGAAGGCTGACAGAAACTTGGGATTCGCGCGTGACAATTGTGATATGCTCTATCAACGAACTGACTCGATTTAAGCGAATCAATTTAATCGGCTAATCGAAATAGGAATGAACGTCTGACGCGAAGCTTCGGGGCATTGATCGCGGAATCGTTCCAAGAGCGCGCCAACTAGAAAGGTAAAATGTAATCGATGAATGGAGAAGCGGTAAATCCGCGAAGCGAGCAAACGGTGGGTTCGAGATAGAGCGCGTACATCAAACAATAATTTACAAGCCGATTTCACGACGCGCGTTTCGTCGAGCTTTCGCGAAGCGTAACGAATCGCACGCGTCCTGGAACGAATCGACGAGCAGCTTGTAAACGCCGCAAACGCTGCATTTTTTTCGATCGGTAAATATTGAGCAATGTTCCTTTCAATGTTGCCATTGTCTGTCGAGAAATCGATGTTCTCAAGATTCGTGAGATTTATTTTCTCGCGTTAATCGTCACGAGAAACGATTGCTCTCCTCCTTCGCGTTTTCACACGAGTTTTCGTCTTCTTTCGATCAAAGCTACCTAGAAACATACGAACATACGAACGTACGAACATTTCACACGATATCTCTTTTATGCAATTCAACGCCTCGCACTCTGTCCACGTTCGTAAGCGTTTTGTCCTCGAACGAATAAGAAGAAATACTCATCCTCGAGAATCGTTTACGATACCGACGCGCGCTATTGCGTTCTTTCGTCCGCTGCTTCTTTCTTCTTCTATCTACCTAACTATTCGCTTAAATATTCATTTATATAGAAACTTATTCTTCTTCTTCTTACTTGTTTGTTTTGTATATGTATATAAATTTCTCGTTCCTTTTCGGTAAGTATGGTTAAGTATTCATACATATGCACGATAATTCGATGGCCCCGATTATAGTGAGGGGCTGTTGGGTTTCTTTGTTTGTTCGTTCGTTAGAAAATTTGAACGAAGCTCGAAAGGAAAACGCGAGGAAAGGAAGAGAGCAAAAGATTGACGAATCGTGGTCGTTGATTATCCGTAGCTTTCGCTCTGTGTTTTGGCACAATCGTCGCCGCCAAAAAAGATAGGTTATTTATTATCTTTTGGCCAGGAACTCGATCTCCGAACTGTCGAACGTTCAACGCGACGTACTAATATTTTACTTCTGTTTCTTATCCTTAACGATCGAAAAGGGTAAGGAAATCGCTCCTTTCTACGACCCTTTGGCCGCTATTATTTAACACCGTTATTATTACACGTCCAGATTATGCGTTCCGAGAGAGAAATTGCGCTTTTCGTTTACGATTATTAATACTATATCGTTATTAATTATGATAATCGATATTATAAATTACGCGTGACTCGCTAAGTTCTCTACGCTGTATTCTAGTCTCCAGTTGATCGGATCGCGCGTTACACACGACTCGTCGCGATCTAAAAAAAAAAAAAAATGTAACCGTTTTTCATTCGTTACCAACCTAACGCACGCTCGTCGTTCATCTCGAGTTTTAATCTTTTTCTTTGAACGCGCGTCCAATTTTTAGGAGATATCCATTAAAAATGCGGTTAACTCGCAAACACGACTTCCGCGGCCACCTTTACGCTCGAGCCGAGCAACGAACGGTTTCTCGGTCACAGAATATCCGTCTCATAGATCTTGCTGGTGGTGGTCGTGGTGGTCGCGGTGGTCGCGCTCGCGATGCTACTACCCGAGGTCGTCGGAACAGTGGAAACGGTCACGGATCCACCGCAAGTCGCGGTCGCGGCCTGACTACCGTTCGAATCGCTCGAGCTGGTCGTCGTGGTTCCGCTCGATCCCGAGTTACACATCGGATTCCCAGTCGGCAGCTGCTGGGACTGCTGTTCGATCAACTCTTCCTGTCGCGTTCGAAGTCCGTCCACGGAGGACTCCTGAGAAACAGGAGGCTTTGCGGTCAAGCTGGTCAAGGATCCCGAACTGGCCGCGCTAAGACCTAAACCCATCTTGGCCAACAGATTGCTCTCGGAGCCAGTCTTCTTCAAGAGATCCGGTGGCGCAGGCGGGACAGTGGTCAGACCGGCCGTGTTTCTCTGCAGCTGTTGAAGTCTCGCGTACTGTTCCTGCAAGGCCTTCTGTTTCCGCAATAGCTCTTGGTGTCGCTGTTCCAGTTGTTCCTGCCTGCCCTTCTTGTTCTGCAAACCCTCCTGAGAGTTTACGCTCTCGCAGGAGCTCGAATTGCTGGTGGATAGCACCGCCGATGATTGAGAGCTGGTCGAATTGTTGTGAAGGACCGGACTCGGTACCGTTTCCAGCGCAGAAACTAGCGCAGAGACGGGTTCCGTTGGGAGAGCCATCGGAGGTTTGCCTTCCTTAACCGCAAGGTTACCACGCGCCGGTGGCCTACGCAGCGTTGCGTTCGCGCTCTGTAGATTGCAAGAGTGATTTCTAGGAGGTAACTGTGGACTGGTAGGACTGGCCAACGGAGATCTGGAACTGGTCCGTGGCGGCGGAGGCGGTGGCACCCTCCTAGCGCTGGCTAGTTGAAGCAACTCCGCGTTCCTTTCCGGCACCGGTGGTTTCTGGCCTGGAACGAATCCCTGCGGCAACGTGGGCAGACTAGGCTGTTCTTGCAGGGACACCTGTAGTCGCGCTGTCGGTGGCGAGGTGTCCGTGTCCGAGCTAGACGGATAAGAATGCAATCTGCGTAAAGTTCCTCCGGTATTCGTCGGTCCTCCGGTTGGCGCGAGCGTGCCAACGCCCGATAACGTTCCGCTCGACGAATCCACGCTTCCTTTCCTTCCTATGTCGGAGATGCACGGTGGTCTACCCGGTGTTCCGGTAGCCGACACCGAACCCGACGACGACGACGACACCGATACCGATACCGACACCGACGCCGATGCTCCAGCCGCCTCTCCCCTGCTTCCCGATCTGCCCAGCTCGGACAGCATCGTCGAGGAGCCTTGGGCGTGACCGAGCTGCGAGCTCGGTCTCGAGAAGGTCTGCAGTTCGTCTAGCAGAGCGTCGAGTGCGTTCTCCGGACGCTGCTGATGGGTGGCGGGTGGTTCGTGAGGGTGGCTCCCTCCCCCGATGATGCTCGCTGACCCCACGACAGTGCGTTCCGCTGGCACAGGGGCAGCTGCCTACGTTCGACACGTGGACGATACCGATTACCAAAGCCATTCCTCTTCCTCTATCAACGCGACGGTCTATGTGTTTCCATCGACACGACGCCGAGGACGCTCGAGCTATCGTCGAAAGTTGTAACGAGAAAGGGGAAGAGGTACCAGCGAGAGAGAAAGAGAGAGAGAGAGAGAGAGTGGAAGAGTTGTTGTTCCATGGTAAAATTCAATCGAAATCAACTTTCGACGACATCGAAGCGCGTCGCAGAGGGCAGTGCGTCAGACACGGCATTGGACGCGTTTCGTAAAAACACGCGTTGCATTATTCTCGAAAGAGAAGAAAGAGATACCGATTGGACGCACCGCTATCGTACGACGATGGCTCGCAGATCGACCATTTATTACTTATCGGCTACGTCATGCCTGTAGTAGTGAAATGTGCGCGAATATGTCTGCATGCAAGGTGCTGGTGAGACAATGGTGAGCGATCGAGGGCTAGAGCGTGAGAGTGAGAGTGAGAGTGAGAGTGAGAGTGAGAAAAAAAACGTAAGAAATAGGCAAAAAAGTAGGATGACCGAGAAATCGGAAGGCGCGAGATCGATCGAACGATGCGAGTCGATGAGTCGTGAACGCAGAGAAAAACATAAATCAATGGTAAATATACGTATTAATTCCGTTAAATAGTTACCTGCGGTCTGGGTTATACGTTTTGTGCGTGCGTTGTACGTGTTACAAGTCAGTACTCGTTTGGGGCTCTTTTACATTTGGCATCGATTGTTGTCCAGTATTAGTCAACTTAAAAAAAAAAACAGAGAAACCAAAAATCAAAAATTCAAAATCAGATTGTGCCGTTCGATCGGCTAAACCGCAAGTTTGGTATCGTAATTCACGAACAGAACACCGAGAAGGCGTCGCCGTGACCGACGCTTCCAGACGCATCTGTTTCGCGCTCTCGTCCCGCATTCATCATCCGTGTTCTCTTTGTCAGTCCGTGTACGAAAAAAGAAAGCCGTGCGAGTCGCGAACCGTGCTCGGGCATCGACGAAACCGTTTTCCTCTTTCAGGGAAAGACGCGATTTCGAGGAAAAGGCGAAAATAAAAAAGAAACACCGTCGTCCGCGATTCTCGTCGTCGATACCCAAAACTCGTGTCGCGACGCCGTCCTTTTTGTTCGGTAAAAAACGAAGCTTGAAACGGCATGCAATGCTACACGCTAACTCGAACGTGCAGAGCAAACGGCGACTCGTGTGTGCGTGTACAGCATATACATATATGTGTATGCTCACGCAGGTACGTGCATGCCGCATGCTGCGCGTACCAACGCGCACATTCCTTTACGTATGCGCGGAGCAACATGCTTCAAAGTACAGACGAGTAGTCTGATCGAAAAAAGAAACACAGGTATATACATCGTATAAAGTAAACGTACGAAAAAATTGGCCGATCAAAGATACACAGTCAAAACCTTCGGTCCAATCCTTATAGTAAGGCAGTACATATTTACGGACTCGAGAAGTTGAACAAAGAGAGATAGACGCGCGTTCGCAGTACAGAGAAATAAAGAGAAAAAAAAGAGAGAGAGAGACATAAAAAATGGAAGACAGAGAGAGAGAGAGAGAGAGAGAGAGAGAAAGGGAGATACAAAAAGAGAGAAAGAGGAAGAAAGAGAAAAGGAGCGTGTATAGACAAACATGTGTATCGTACAAAGTGGCGACGCCGAATCGATCCATCCAACAGGGACGCTTGACAGGGCAAACAAATGTTTGGATGACGAAGCAGGGATGCGACGAGCTGCGAAACAAATCAACAAGAATCGAAAGCAACGTGACTACGTACAACGTAATTAAAAAAAAAAAAAAAAAAAAAAAAAAAAAAA
>SMSQ01001091.1:46164-73626 GCA_019453375.1 Ctenoplectra terminalis
TTTTTTTTTTTTTTTTTTTTTTTTTTTTCTTCCCTTTCGGAAGGGGGCAGAGGTTTCCAAAGCGCGACAAATTGGATTGGGATCGTTGTGGAATATGGGAAACTTTACATGCATCGGGCAGTACAGTGGAGCGGAAGTAGCCGAGGAAGAAGTATAACAAGGACTGAGATTGGGCCTCGAATACCAGGGATACGGACAAATAAATGAATAGATCGATAGACAAATGAGAGAAAGAGAGAAAGAGAGAAAGAGAGAAACAGAGAGAGAGAGAGAGAGAGAGAATGTCAAAGAAGAAGAGAGAGAATAGAGATGGAGTGTGATAGAGACAGATAGATAGATAGACAGAGAGAAACTGAAAGAGAAAAAGAAATAGAAGACAGCGAGCGAGCGAGCGAGCGAGCGGGGCAAATGAAGCGTTACCTTGGAATGTTGAGTAGACGTCGGTGTTATCGGTGGCGTCTCCTCGGCGTCTACGCTCGCTGCTGCGTTTGGTAATCGCTGCTCTTGCACCGACGCCAAGCTGTGGAACATGTAAACAGAGTTTCATTTTCAACAAACGCGAATTCCAATCGTTGGATCCTTTTGCAGCTCGCTTCTTGCGCATCGAACGGAACTTGGTGATTTTCGAAGCAGGAGATAAGAAATATTACACACCGTTTCAAGGTCACGAGTGTACTGGTGAGCTTTTTGCAACGCTTCAACGCCAACTCCAATCGTTCCGGTTCTTCCTTAAGGAACTTTTCCGCCCTCACTACCATTTCCATTTCCGAGCTTAAAAGTCCCTTCATACCCTCCTGAAGGCTCGGGAATCGTACCTTTAGATCTGCCACCGTTTTGCTGAAACACGAATTAAAAAGTGTATCATCGGGATATTCGAGACTCGCGTGTTCTCTTACCTTGATTTACTCATTATCAAGGCCATGTTTTCCACATCCGACATGTTAACTCTTGTCTTCCTGTTTATGACGTTACCACGTAGTTCCTCCACCGTGTTCTCCAGCTCGCTGAAAACGTTAGAGCTCGTGTCAACGTACGCGTCAACAGCGTAAATCTAGATAGGCTTGAGTTATGTCGGACGAAAGGTAACTGGAAATAGATGAAACACCTACGTTAGATCTTTTACCAGCCTCAACATCTCCTGTCTGTAGAGGTCCTCTTCGCGGCTCAGTCGAATCTTCTCCGCGTCCCAGGCGGCGTCTCCGCAGGATAGCAACATTGTCCTACGATAGATACCGGTTAAAACGAAATAACGATCGTTGCAAACAATTTTAGTTCGGCCTGCGCACCTGATGGTGATGAACGTGTCCAAGATCGTCTCCCGTATGGTGTGCGCCTGGGTTTGAGACATGCGTCGTAAATTCTTAACTTCTTGCCTGAGATCCTTCGCCTTCTTCTGCAAGCCCCGCAGTTGATTGTACATTTCCGGCGTCAAAACCAGGTCCCGATAAACGTATTGGCCTGCTACCAGGGCTGCTGGTTTCGGCGGAGGAGTCGGCTTGTGTCTATCTCTCTCTGAAACGAGTCGGTCGAGCGTCAATAACCACCGTGCCCATCTTCGTCGATATCGCACGATACATCGTGCTCACATATACGGGCAAAAGCGTTGGGATTTCCGTCCGTTAAACCGTGCGAAAATTGTCCAGCTCATCGTCCTTTCATCTTTGTTTCCTTACGATTGAATCGAGTCCGAGAAGGGAGGGAATAGGAAGAAACGTAACTCGATGCGAGATGGAATTGATAGATAGGAAGATGTTTGGCTGATCGATGAGATTTCACGATTCACGCGTCTGTGGGAATTGTTACGATACGTACAGACATGCTCGAAAGGGCGGCCTCGCGTTAGCCGTCCGACCGCCGACTATATTGGACCGATTTAGCGGGTAACGCCACTCGTCGACTCGTNGAGAGTGACGCGTCGTACAATTTCGCTGTCACTTTTATCGTCACCATTTTATTNTTAATGCGACGCCTTTCGCACGATCAAAGGGCGGGAGGGTGTGACGTACTTGTACAGAAGTAGGAACGGAGGGAGAATGACGCGTCGTACAATTTCGCTGTCACTTTTATCGTCACCATTTTATTAGGCCAGCGATGAAAGAAGCCGAGGCAGGAAGGAATACGTAACGGATGAACGGCCAGATGGATGGGAATGTATCGTGGACGATCAACGATCATGCGTCTATGTTTTATAGGACGTTTTACCTCCGAGTTATCCTCTCGAGCCCAAGAGTAATCTCCCGCTATAGATACCGTGCGATCGAGCCACGAGTTGCGTCGAAAAGCGTAATTCCCCGTTACACGTAATTTCTCCGTCGCTTTAAAAACGTCAACGATCGATGCCGCTTTCCGAGCACCTCGTCTCGAACGCACTTTTCCGAGTTCACACATAGACAAGTACGTGTGCTTCGAGGATGGCTAGAAGAAGGAGTCCGTTGACGAACGGTTAAAACGAAAATAATTGGATACACCGTACCTCGATATTAAACACTCAATTACGGACAGAAAACCGAAAAACGAACAAAACAAATAGGGGAATAACCAGGGAGATGGGTAAGACGAGCGATCGAACCGATCGAGAACACAAATGGAGACAATCAGACACAAAGGGTGGAAGCGTAAAAAACACGAAACAGCTTTACCTTGCGAAGACATCCTCGGCAACGTGGAGGATTTGATCGCCGGTTTCGTTGGTTTTGTGTCCGCTAGTCGTAGTGGAAGGCATAGCACGAGAAGTCGTTAGAGATTATTGCGTTAGTTTCAACTATTTCAACGAGGTTTCTATCTCCTGATCACCTCTTCGATACACCTTATCCGTCGGTGCTCGAAAAAAACGGTGGAGCTAGACACCGATCCTGATTCCTAATTCGTTCGTTCAACGACCTCCCGATATCTGTGCCGTTTGCAAAACCGTTGCCGATCGATTCGCAATTATGAACAAACCGCGCAACGTGAAATAATAGATTGCCAGCGATTTTCTTTCTCGACGACAAACATCCGACGATTCAGTTAAGAACGTCGTTGACCCGATTATGTACACTTTTCCATAAGATCGATCGTAATTCTTCGAACGCAATTATTGCTCCACCATTTTTTCCTATTATTATAATTTTATTTTTATTACAGCGATAAAAGATCGTTCGATTCTCAAAAAAGAGCGTGCTTGGAAAAAATTCTATCCTATAATAATTGTGTACAAATAAGTGTGCAATAACTGTTACCTGCGTGTTGCGGGGAATGCTGTTTGGGCGAGTTCATGTCTGGAGGCTCGTCACTGAAGGACACTGACTTTTCAAACGACACCGACTTGTCTGGAATAGAGGATGATCAGCATGTTTTTCTGATTTTGTGCCAATAGGGATTAATTATAGCAAAATAGCGTGCGCGCGACAAATTCCGAACGAAAAAAGAAAGAAAGAACAGAAAAAAGAAATGTGCTCACGTCGAATCGAATGTGCGTCGAGACATACGCCTGTTTCGTGCATCAACGAAAAAGTAAAGCGTATAAATCGAATCCGATTACAAAAAAAAAAAACGAGTATACTCGTCGAAAGAGAACGGAAAAGTTTCGAACTAGGAAACCGATACGGGTTAGGGATTGTCTAAACGGGAAGAACGCGGTCGGTTAAAACCGATAGCGACGAAAGTAAAGAGGTCGGTGCCAAGTACCATTGGAAGATGCGCCTATTGTGCTTAGACGATACGAAAACGAAAAAAAAACAAAGAAGAAGTAGAGGTTGGGTGGAAGGTAGACAAGACGAAAGAGAGAAAATGGAGAAACGGAAAAATTAAGAAACTAAGAAACTAAGAGAGAGAGAGAGAGAGAGAGAGACAGAAAGCGCCATTAGTGCGATGGTCATTACGTTGGCTGCAAAAAAGGCGACGATGCATTGGTGCACAATAGGAGAAACGTGTATATCTTGTGAATCGCACCTTTGCCTAATTTTGGTGGTTTTACGTCAGTCCTTAAGTACGAGTCATCTGTAACGGCAGGTTGAGACACTTGAATTTTACAAAGGAGAACCGTTTTAATCACACTGGTTAAACGTAGGGCACTATTATAAAATGTATAGAAATAGCAGCAGTAGTAGTAGTAGTAGTAGTAGTAGTAGTAGTAGTAGTAGTAGTAGTAGTAGTAGTAGTATTAGTAGTAGTAGTAGTAGTAGTAGTAGTAGTAGTAGTTATTGTTGTTGTTGTTGTTGTTGTAGTAGTAGTAGTAATAGTAATAATAATAGTAATAATAATAATAATGATAATAAGAATAATAATGATAATAATAATAATAATAATAATAATAATAATAATAATAATAAGAGTAACGTATAAGTAAGTATACAGATATGTATAAGTATATATAACTATAAAAACTATGTATACAGCGGTTACAGTGATTCGAAGGAAAACAGAAGATAGAAGAAGATGAAGAAGACACACCTGGCAATGAGGCAGAGCTGGAGCTAGAGTGTTTGTCGAACTCGTCCCCGGCGCCTGGTGTGTGCGTTAGTCGGAATAACAAAGCAGTTGTACAGCAGGGTTAAAGGAAACTTTAATACTGCGTTACGACACGTAGCAGTGGTACGTCGTGACAGAATTCAGCGTTTTTCACTCGACTGTTTTTCGCACGGGATCGAAATTGCTTCGCAACGAAGCGTATCGTACCACTGCCACCGCATAATTCGCGGTGCAAAACGTATCTTTACATCTAATCGAAGCGCAGCTTCGCGGACAGTTACAACTGTCCGGTCTGCTCCTTCGAACGTAAATGGAATCGAATCGAATCGAATCGACATTGTCCAATGTAGCATCTAAAAGAGGAAGTCGAAGAGATCGCGACGAACGAGAGAACGTGTAGGAACGTCGAACGATCGTACGACGAAGAAAGCTAGGGGTGCGAACGAACATTCAGTTAGAGAGAACGGGACAGGCGGTAAAGCGTCGCAGAATAAATCTGTTGAACGAAACGAGCTAACACTTCATTCGCAAGTGTGTCTAATTGTAAGTGCGACGTAAAATCGAATCGAACAGAAATGCGAATATTCGTTTCGACGAGATACGACGAACGCAGCTTTAGATCGCGATTATTTTCTCGTCGAGACGAATCGGTGAATGGAAACTCAAGAGACTGACAATGAGAAAATAATTGGGAAAGAAAATGTGGGCTAGCCGACGACGACGACGACGACGACGACGACCACGACGACGACGGTAAGAAAAACTACGCGGAAAATAAAGGACAAAGTTCCTTTCGCAGACAAGAAAGAATCCGAGGATAGCGCGAACTAACGAGGAACAGAGTACGCAGTCATTGGAGGCGAGTATCCGATAGAAAGAGATCGAGCAACAACGTACCTGGCCCTCTCGCGTAGGGATCGCGTCCCGCGGGAACTTGCAAATAATCTCGTGGCGATGGACTCGTGTGCGGTGCGTGGGTGAGTGCCTTCTGCACCAGTCCTGTCAGGTTGGCCAGCTGTCTCTCCATGTGTTCTACCCTTATCCTAGAGCAACGAACAAGCAAGGATTAATCGATCGGCGGTGAGGTTTGAACGGTGCTTCGGATTCGCAGAGACAGAAAATCCAACGGAAAATAACTCTATGTCTAATCGAACTTAAATTGGCTTTCAAGAAGCGTTCCACAGGATGCACGTATATTTAGAAAAAATATCAACTGATAATAATCAGAGCCGCGTGCAAGGTTCGTTCCGCATAACTCGCGATACTTCTAAAGCCTACGTCGCCGGAACGCTATATACAAAAGCGCTCGATACACATTCTTTCTACGACCGCTAGTCGGCATGCTACATTCCACCGAACGAAAGGAACGTAAATTTTTCAAAAATTGTCGTCCTTTCCTTCGGATACGACAGCACACACGATTACCCAAAAAACTTGACGCTATCGTCGCTATTTGAGAAACGCGATCATTTGTAATCTCGAAAATTCTGCGTTTCCATTTGTAACGTAGCCTGTATCTCTTTTCATGCATACTCCGATGCATACTATACACATGCATTGAACCAACGACGCGCGTTCCAGGGAGAGTTAGGATTTTTGAGCTATCGAGAACGGAAACGTTGGTCTCCGGGCAAGCGAGCTTCCCCCGGGTCAATGAAATCAACGCGAACGTCGATCGATGAACTCGAAACGTTGGATATCGTGGTATATTATCCACGATGTGTCGGCTTACGGTGAACGAGTATAAATAACCGTGCCAACGGAGTCGGGGGAAGCTAGCACACTTTTCACTTTCCATGGTCGTTTCTCTTTCGAGATCCTCCGTTCTGGCGTGATAAATTTGTCAAGGAATATCGGAATCTTCTCCCAAGAACGGTGGTCGAGATATCTATGGACAACGATAACGACAACGACAACGACAACGACAACGACAACGACAACGACGACGACGACGACGGCGACGGCGACAGCGACGCATTCGCAAGCGCATTCGTACACTATAACCAGACGATGTAAGTACATGGCGTTAAAAAGAGGCAACCGGTCACGATCAAAAAAACAGATGCGACATCGGAGCAATCTACTTTTGGTGAACGTGGCTCTATCGAAAACAAAAGAAGGTAGCTCAGTACCGAGTAGCGTCGTAGCTCTGACCACCGGGTGGCAAAGGTGGTGCTCCTGGAGGAAACGGGGATCGCGGAGGACCGGATGGCGGACGACCTGGCGGTTTCACACCGTAAAGGCTGTACGATTCCTCCAACAGCTCCGTATCGCTGCACCACCCACAACAGAGACATACGTATCCGCGCTATCAGCCATCCAACGACTAGGAATTTTAGTTTGCGACGGCAATATTTAACTTTTTCGCTTCGTATATCAGAAACGATCTATAGTTTTGCACGCGTAGTCGTTTCATCTCTTTTTAATATTAATTTTTAATAATAATATAGAAATAGAAAGTATGGTTCAACGACTCGTTGACGATCAGAATCGCGCGAAAATACAGAGGAATAACGAGTATCGAGAAACACCGGTTACCTGGCTTCCTCGTCGATGACCGGTGTAACGGTGCCCGAGTACTGCGAGTAGTAAGGATCTTCGTAGCTGCTTCCCGCGCTGTAAGGACCAGGAGGGTATCTTCCGGTTCCAGAGCCAACCCCACCACCTCTTTCGGGACTGCTCATATAACCACTTTCTCCGTGCAATCGATCTGTAGAATCGAAAGGGTTAGTGCAACCGTGCAAAAGGAAAACGGTTGGCTGCACAGCCAACAATTATCGATCGTTTCGCGTTTGAAAAAAATTATTTGCCTATCTGGGTATCGCGATTCGAGGGTCGAGAGTACGAGACACGTATGTACGTTTCGAACGTGCTTCTTACGGGATGTCAAAGAGTTCTACGAATTTTGCGGTAACACTGGGAGCGGACACGATATATGAGGGTTGACGGCAATGCTCTACTTTAGATACTGTATGCCACACGAGGAAGGTTACGTGTACACTGCAAGATAGTTCGAGTCTTCCAAGGGGTCGCGTCTCGTTCGATCGAATCTCCAAATGCCAATCGTCGTATCAATCTCTCTCTCTCTCTCTTTTTCTCTTTCTCTTTCGCTCTTTCTCGAAGCCATTCAGTTTCGACCAAACCGCCTCCATAGTAAAACTTTTCGAACATCCATCGCTTCTCGGCTTATGCCCGAGTTTCACCGCGTTCGGAATCCTTAACGACAAACGGGTTCGTCGTCTACTTTCGAGATCGCGTACTTCCAAAAGACCTCGAACGGAAAACATCGAGAGCTCCGTTTTCTCCGGGCTTGACCGTCCAACAGAGCCATACCGTGTTGGAGAGAGTCGAATCTTGAATCTTTGTAAATTTGTTTTCAATCACGGTAGAAAATCGGGCAAAAGCGGGGAGCCGGTCGCGATTGACGGGCAAGGACCGAGCTTTCCGGGGATTTTTGTAAGGATACTACTGACCTGCTATACTATAGAGGGAGACCGAGCTGTCTCTAGAGAAGCGAGCCGAGCCCCCGAGGCTTCCAAGGGGACTCTTACCACAGTGGTAGCTGCGAAGCGGCTTGGCCGGCGGCACCCCGCCACCACCTATCCAACCATCCGGAAAACCAAACAAAAACCAATGTACCCAACTGATCCGATGCACGTCGCGTTTCTACCCGAGTTTGTTCCTTGCTAATTCGCTTGGTAAAAGTGCACGCGCGATTTCATCTCGATTTGTCGACGACCGCTTTAGAAACGGTTTTATGCACTCTTCCAGCGTGTCATAGCAAAGACGCAAAACGGACCGTCGTCGAGAAACTTTAACCCTCTCCCGATCGTTCTTCGTCGACGACGGTCGGTTCTTGGCGTTGGAGCCACGCGCCGCGAAACGGTGTCTCGAGTCAACGAGAGATTTCAACGTTCCCGGAATCGAGACGATCTCCCGTGATCGCTGATCGAACCTATGGCGAGTATCGTTAGAAAATAATTCGAGCTAGCAGGCGCGGAGGACGTTAAAGCTTTGGATCGGTGCATCAGTTTTCGTTCAACGATAAGAACGAGTACGACTCTCGTTTCCTCTTCTTCGAACCATTTATGGACGACGCGATACTCGTTCCGATCGTGACGGAGAAGGGAAACGATCGAGCGTTGTTACGATTAGTGACAAGCAATAGCCAAGGATAAGTTATGCAACGAGATTAGGAGCATCGAATTCCTGGACGTTCGATTCGAGCGAGTTGCAACAGCGTGCGGAGAATGGAGCGAGCAAAGGAATTAGGTTTTTACAATATTTCAAACACCTCGACCCAGAAGGTTACGGCAAGGATCGTTGCAAACTTCAACGATTGCGTTCTTGGCGAAAGAAGCTATGGGAGACGTGGCGCAAGCATTGGGCGGGTGACAAAAATACAGGCATGGAAACAACCGATTCGCGCAGGGCTCGAAATCGCGGGAGTCGTACTACCGATTCCCGAAGCAACGCGAATCAACTCGTCCCCGACTTGCGGTAGTCGTTTGTTTACCAACCAGTCACGAATCACGAGTCACGAGTCACGAGTCACGAGTTTCGTGGATTTTCGTATACCTGGTGTAGCGAGAGGTTTCGGCTGCGTCGGCGTCGCGCTTGATCCTCCAACCACCGACGACGCCGCTGGACTGTACGCCCTCATTAGCGGTCCTCCGCGTGGCAGGGTACTACTTCCTCCGACGTAGTAGCCACTGTTTCCGGAAGTCGAGTTCTTGGCCGTCTGAAAAGAAATCGCAAGACCGAATGGTTAATTTTCGCGTGTTCGTCGAAACCGACGGCGATCGGCATCGATGGGCAACAGGTGAGAGAAAAGGATTATACCCGATATCTGTTGGTTAGAAAAAAATATCGGAAGAAACAAAAGTTATAGTACGATAAACGATTAAGCAACTTTGGCTAGAAATAATAAGTTTGACGCGTGTGCGGTCACTGGGAACAAGTACAGGCAAGAACAATCGGTAGAAAGTAATTTATGAAACGTTGAAGCGTGCAATAATTCCGAGTATGTTCCAATCTGAAACTTGGCGTTAAGTTTCCGTGAAAACCCGTGCACTCGCACAATTCCTGTACAGAGAAAATACCAGATGGAAAAGAAAGAGTCGCGGTCAAAGCGTCGCCGTGTCACGATGAAAATTATATAGATCGAGACGACGATGCGTTTTCATTTTATTTTTACGCACGAGTCGCGTGTGAACCGTCGTAAACCGATGACGCCTCCGATTTCACGATCATTTTACGATCATTTTACGATCATTTTACGATTCGTAAAGACTCGACAATTTTCTCGTTGGCCTCGATCTATGTACGATTGGATAGGATCGACGGATCCGTTGTTCGGATACCGCTTCGTTGCGACGAGAAGAAATCGTGCGAAGGATTTGTTAAATTTTTAGCAACAACCAAACATCTCTATCTCTTGAAATTCCTTGTTTCCCAACTTGTTCGGATCGTACGAACGTCTAATAAGTTTTTATCATTACGCTTGTCTAGATTAGAGAAAAGGCTCGTTGTGATTTCGAAAGTAAACTTTCGCTATAAATAAGCTCGTTCCCTCGGATCGGTCGAAAGTGGCGTTTCTTTCGATGCTTGGTAACTTTTAAGCGACTCTCGTTAGATAACTACCGCCGTGTTCCATGCCCCGTGTCTGAAACTTGCGTTACAGTTACATAATTGTCAAATCGATCTCCTATCGTACATCGTTTCGATACATCGAACGCGAACAACTGTTTTACGGTGTATCGTTGGATAAACTAAAGAGAACCGATGAATCCTCGAACAAGTTAGAGTTGGACAGTTGGATCTCCAAGTGGGGTGGAGAAGGGAACGATCAGAATCCGCAACAAACTCACAACTATGGTTCGGCTGATTATCTCGGTCGGGTGATCGATCGTCGAGATATCGCAAGACGCATCGAAAGTAAGGTCCGAAAGTGGCGTTTTAAAAACTTGGGGCATAGAAACACCGAAGCACCGAAACACCGAAACGGTGGAAATGAAACGAGCAAACGGTCCGCCAAGTGGCATCGGAGGCAAGGTCCTCCTCCCTCTTCGCCGTTCAACGTGCTCGTGGGGCCGTGCACGCCCGCTTCGCCACCGACCTTGCTTTAGTGTTGTTTACTCGCGCCAACTGTTCGCCACACTGGATTCGTTCCTCCTCCTTCCTTCTCCTCCCCTTCTTCCTCCTCCTCTAGCTCTAACGTGCGATCAACTGGATAACTCTCGCGATTACGGAGATTTCAAAAAAGAGAAATAGTGTCTCGATTCGAATCGAGTCGACGAACGACGACCAAGCAACGCGCGAGCAGATCGGTAAAGACAGAGAGGAAGGACCAGCCTCCTGAAAAAAGTGAGCACGAGGAGTGTCAAAGATCGTAGAAGAGAAAAGGGATGAACGAATCGAGATGGAGAACTTGTCCAATATTTTTCACAGCAACGAAATCGTTCCTATTCGTTTGATTCTTCTCGGTTTGGCAATGTTTCCGTGCTGGGGAACATCATCGTTGAGCGGAGAGAAGCGGCACGAGCAACTCGGGACTCCGATGCACAAGGTGCAGCTCACTCAGAAGGGATATATTCAGGTGAGAATGCTTAGAATGCTTAGAATGCTTAGAATGCTTAGAATGCTTAGAANACGATCATTTTACGATCATTTTACGATTCGTAAAGACTCGACAATTTTCTCGTTGGCCTCGATCTATGTACGGTTGGATAGGATCGACGGATCCGTTGTTCGGATACCGCTTCGTTGCGACGAGAAGAAATCGTGCGAAGGATTTGTTAAATTTTTAGCAACAACCAAACATCTCTATCTCTTGAAATTCCTTGTTTCCCAACTTGTTCGGATCGTACGAACGTCTAATAAGTTTTTATCATTACGCTTGTCTAGATTAGAGAAAAGGCTCGTTGTGATTTCGAAAGTAAACTTTCGCTATAAATAAGCTCGTTCCCTCGGATCGGTCGAAAGTGGCGTTTCTTTCGATGCTTGGTAACTTTTAAGCGACTCTCGTTAGATAACTACCGCCGTGTTCCATGCCCCGTGTCTGAAACTTGCGTTACAGTTACATAATTGTCAAATCGATCTCCTATCGTACATCGTTTCGATACATCGAACGCGAACAACTGTTTTACGGTGTATCGTTGGATAAACTAAAGAGAACCGATGAATCCTCGAACAAGTTAGAGTTGGACAGTTGGATCTCCAAGTGGGGTGGAGAAGGGAACGATCAGAATCCGCAACAAACTCACAACTATGGTTCGGCTGATTATCTCGGTCGGGTGATCGATCGTCGAGATATCGCAAGACGCATCGAAAGTAAGGTCCGAAAGTGGCGTTTTAAAAACTTGGGGCATAGAAACACCGAAGCACCGAAACACCGAAACGGTGGAAATGAAACGAGCAAACGGTCCGCCAAGTGGCATCGGAGGCAAGGTCCTCCTCCCTCTTCGCCGTTCAACGTGCTCGTGGGGCCGTGCACGCCCGCTTCGCCACCGACCTTGCTTTAGTGTTGTTTACTCGCGCCAACTGTTCGCCACACTGGATTCGTTCCTCCTCCTTCCTTCTCCTCCCCTTCTTCCTCCTCCTCTAGCTCTAACGTGCGATCAACTGGATAACTCTCGCGATTACGGAGATTTCAAAAAAGAGAAATAGTGTCTCGATTCGAATCGAGTCGACGAACGACGACCAAGCAACGCGCGAGCAGATCGGTAAAGACAGAGAGGAAGGACCAGCCTCCTGAAAAAAGTGAGCACGAGGAGTGTCAAAGATCGTAGAAGAGAAAAGGGATGAACGAATCGAGATGGAGAACTTGTCCAATATTTTTCACAGCAACGAAATCGTTCCTATTCGTTTGATTCTTCTCGGTTTGGCAATGTTTCCGTGCTGGGGAACATCATCGTTGAGCGGAGAGAAGCGGCACGAGCAACTCGGGACTCCGATGCACAAGGTGCAGCTCACTCAGAAGGGATATATTCAGGTGAGAATGCTTAGAATGCTTAGAATGCTTAGAATGCTTAGAATGCTTAGAATGCTTAGAAAGCTTAGAATGCTTAGAAAGCGGTTCCTTTGGTTCATTTTGGTCAAAAGGCAAACCAGACTGATCTAATTAGGCGGTTTTTACGGCGACAAATTCTAGTCGTTTATCTTTGCCAAAACGTTCGCTTCTTCGAAGCAAGGAAAAAGCACCGTCTTAGATATTAACCAAGAACTAATAAAACCGTATCGACTTGCCAATGAACTTCTATCGACTTTCGATGCGTCCGTCCATTGGCCGAACCATTATCTGTTACGTACCAACATGGTATTACACGGTACAATTCTGCCCGAGTGCCTTTAACAGTCGTTTATTAGCTACTCCCGAGTATACGTTTAAGGCGACGATTGAAAGTACGCGATTGAAATCGGGCAATGAAATGCGAAATCGTTAAACAGATTTGGTACATTTCCAGTTTCTACGATGGGAATTGCCGGTGCCAGAATTCACAGAGTTCACCTTCTGCCTGTGGATGGAGTCCAACGATCTCACTCAACCCCATTCCATATTTTCGTACTCGAGTAAGTAAGTCGCTCTCAATTTCTCGGAGAGACGCGCAACGTTCCTCGTCGAATGCATGCACCGTGCATTTAAATAGTACCAGTACTAGAACCAACGTAGGAAAGTAATCACGAAAAGCATTTTCACCGCTCAAACTATGCCGACTTTTACACTGGAAAGAAGGAGCTAACAGCGAACTAATAATTCAAACAGAATTATTTATTTCCGACAGAAGACGAACGAGAACGCCTGGTACGATCGTGGATATCATCGCATGGAACAAGTATCCACCTTGAGATTGGCGGAAAACAAGTATTCGCGTCGTCGATCAACGTTCTCGAGAATCGTTGGTACCATTTGTGTCTGAGCTGGGAAAACCAGTACGGTCGTTACGCTCTTTGGATCAACGGCCAGCTATGGACTCGAGGCAACTCCCAAGAGGTACGTAAGATTGGTGAAAAGGAACGTTTCTCGAAAACAACAGTTTCGATAATATTTGCAATCCTTTTTCTAGACGACGGGTCACGTGATTCCTAGCGGAGGAGATATCGTGCTGGGTCAAGAGTACACCGACTTCGACAAAGGACTCGACGACGGTATCGAGGGTTCGGTTTTGGGGTTCAATCTACTGCTTGCCTCGGCTTTCGATCCCTTGGACAAGAGCTACGAGTCCGAAGCCTCCTACGATTCGATTCGGCTGCCCTCCGCCTCGAGTTACGCTACGGTCCCGCTTTTTGCGAGGATTCCGGGCAAACTGATGCAACGCGGTATCGATTACGGAACGAGAACGAGAACGAGAACGAGAACGCTTTACACGTTTCTTCCGATTTCCAATCAATCTCGGGGACGTCGGTACGCCGACAAAGCTGTGTCTTTACCGTTACCAACGATAACAACGATAACAACCAAACTGATCTCTCGGCAAACGATCGATCCCTGGCTCGATAACGTAAGAATCGAGTTATCCAAGCTGGAAAAAGAGCCCCTTGGACTGCGATTAGTAAAATTGTCGTACGTATACTGCGAAATCGGCAGAGGAAGCCCTTTCATTGGCGGTCCTTTGATGCTGATATCCTGGACCAGAACACCCGTTCGTATCTTCGGAGGAGCCACTTTGAAGAACGTTAAGTCCGATTGTGGCAATTTCTAAGGATCGCCTAAAGGCTTTCGCGAATTCTCGTTCCGTTTGTACAACGACGCCGTGTCCCCTCGAATCTGATTCGCTATCTTAAACGCGGAGGATGCATGTTTCGATGTATCCAGATTGATTAAATTAAAGCAATCGACAAACCCAAAATTCGACCGAACGTTTGCACGTAAACCTACGCGTAAACATCGTTTTCGACGACCAGTAGGCAACGATAGCCTTGCTTCGTACGAACCTGTGCACCTCGTAATCGAATTTCGCGAAAGAAACGCTAGAATGCGGGCAATTGCGACACCTATAGAGATCGGATAGAAAATGGAAAGCAACGAATAGTTGGAGTATCGTTTTCCTTCTACAAACAGACGTCTGCTCGAAAGAAGCGAATTCGATGGAACTCTCTGGTTACGAAAATAAAGATGAAATTGTTTCCAACCAGTTTCGAGATCGAGCATTAAATAACCATTAGATAATTATATTAGCAGCAATTTGCCGATGAAAGGAACAGGGCATTGTTTCGATCCCAGCTCGGTCGATGATAAAATCTAGGTGTACTTGGCGCGGCGTGCAACAGCTTGCCGCAATCTCGTAAAAACTCGAAAAAGGAGAACAAACGCGCAACGTTACAAAACCGAGGACAGATCGATATCGAGGCGAGGTAAAAAAGGTCGCACGAGTGCCCTTTTACGCGCAACTCGAAACTCATTGTCAGACAGGAATAATGGTGCGTGGATCCCGGACAAAAATATGTAACATCGTCTCGTGTTTTTGACTTACTTTCCATTATGGTCGCGAACGAGTCTACGTGAAAAGCTACCAACTGGACACAATGATACATCGCTGTAATGACAAGACGAGACGAGACGAGACAAGACACAACGGAGATCTCCAACGAGTTTCATCGAGTTTCGTAATCATTCTCACGGGTTACGCGCGAACGAGTCGTTACACAGTCTCTACATCCGTGAATCCATATAGAGCGAACGTGTTTCTTCGTTCACGGAGTGGATCCGTCCCTTCGTTCGTAATTCCTTCTTCTTCTTCGTTACAAAGAAGAACTTCTTGCAATATTAACGTTACCTCTAAGAGATGCGTTGTTACGCAACGCGGCAATGCTATCTGTGTCCGGTAAACTTTTATTTCGAAAACTTTCACCGCTCGCACAATATTTCTCAATCCGAGATTACAAGATGGAAAGATCGAACGTCGCTGCTCGTTAGTTCCTTGTATATTTCCAACGAGTTGGACGACTGGTCGTTGATTTCGACCTTGAAACTGTGAAACCTTGTCCGTGTTTCATCTACGATTCAAGAGCGTAGACGATGCTAGGGTTGCGTGACGACGATGCCGTCGATCGCTTGCGTTTTTTCCGTCTCGCCGTAACGGAAGTAAAGTTTGGTTTCACCGGTCCCGACTCTGTTCGCCGAAATGCTTTCACTTTCACCGAAAATCGCTTGGTCAGGTTTTACGGACCGCTCAACCCTCTTCAATGGCCTCGGTCACGTAATCCATCCGACGTTGCGCCGCACACGTGTTTCGTCTCGAGAAACATTCAGCTCGTTCGATAAATCTTGACTAGGCTTTCCAACAACGAATCATACAGAACTTGCCGTGCACTCTTTTTAAGTCGAGTCGGCCTTACGTTTTCGCGTCACTCCTGTTACGGCTTAATAAAAATATAAGTACCTACGTTTTATTTAACAAATGATTAATTAATCAATTAATTAAATTCCTAACTTCCTGTTCAATTCCTAGAGACTCGAATCGATACTGTCGCATTCGAATAACTAACTAGATACCTATCGTAACGTTAATCTCCTAAAGAGGATCAATGGAAAATCGACATCAACTATGTTGTCGCGATTTACATAACCGCGAAAAACGGTTGCGCAACAATTACGAAACGAGAGGGCAATCAGGGCTCGGTAAAGCACGCCCAATTATAGAAAACTCGGAAGAATCGATCGGAGAAACGAAACGCTAAACTGTACAAAAAAATAAAACGAGACAGCGTTACCGTGGGGCATATCTGGGTTAAAAATGAACGGTGTGTGCCTTCCGGCGTCGTCGTTGATTTTCCTTGTCTTCTGGTATCGTGTTCTCTCTTTCTTTCTTTCTTTCTTTCTTTCTTTCTTTCTTTCTTTCTTTCTTTCTTTCTTTCTTTCTATACGTTATATCGTTTCTTGTCGCTTCTATCGCCGATACGTATCTATTCCGATACTTTTCCACTATTTTTTCCCTTTTTTGAAAAAGTGATCATTGAATTCGACGCAGGGGGTAGTAGTTCACCCTAGGGGTAGGTGGTACGTCTTGGAATCTCTGGTAAAGTGAAAAAATATCATCCACCATTTACCCCGGTGAGCGATGCTTTGCTGGGAATAGCATCGCGAGTTCGTCGAATCGAATCTCCTTCTCGCATTACGTCTATCTTCGCTTTAGGAGTGAAACAATTAGCGGATTCCTGAACACGTGCATAGTAAGCGGTCTACATTCCTTCGACGTTTTTCTTTTATCGGCTGTCAATTGTCGATGGGACTTTTTCAAGACGGCAAGTGCCGCTCGACAGCCACGCAATCGCGTTTCTGCAGCGTCGCAATTACACGCTGAATCGACTTTCATTTTCCAGGGTGAGTCGTCCTTTCGCCGAGCCCCGCTCCTTCCTTCCGGTCTTCCACGGAGAAAGGAGACGACGAGGACGGGAAGGAGGACAGCGTCGATGTTTCTCGACTCGAGTGGAGGGAGAAAGGTGGAAGACAGTCTGGAAGGGAAGTCGGTAGATGTAAATTTTTCTTTTTCTTTTTTTTCTTCTTTTTTTTTTTCAAAAAGGACCGAGTTTCCTCCTGTTTCTCGCCGCCTATCTATGTACTCGTCGATACTTTCTTCTCTCGAATGTCTCGAATGTCCCGCGAGACTTCCGGTATTACAGTCGCGTCGCGCGTTATCTTTTTTCGACGTTCCTCGTCTCACGAACTTGCGGTTCTTCCATCGGCGAAAGTGCCAACCGTTTCGACCTCGAATCGATAGGTTGCAGCAGAGTTCGAAGCAGTATCGTCTCGAATCGAGCCGATCGCCGCGAAACGCCAGCCGTTCGCTCCAATTTTCTCCTCGTTAAAGTTCGGTACCGCGCAAAAGATACCGATTACAATTCTGCGAACGAACTCGCGCGTGGAGAAGGTACCCTTCTAATTCTCAAGCTAAATGCGAAACGAAGAATGAATTGCAACATCGGCACAACCGGTCACTCGATCGAGAACGAGTCAACACCGAAAAACAACTCTCGAGAAGTCGACCTCGAGCGGCTTGTCCGAAACCGCGGGGCATCCGGATAGGATCTTTAGCTAGACGTTTCGTGTCCGAATTTCGCAATATCTTCCCTAGGCAACCATCGAAATTTTTCGCGAACAGGATCGAAGCAAAATATCGGAAAGACCGATTGCAAGGCGATACGGTGTTGCCGTGTCGGAAGATAAACGCGTTCTCGCATTAATTATCCCTCGACCAGTCGATTACGCGATTAGACAAGTTTTCTCGCTGGCATTTCCGACCGGTCATCGATCGAATTCAACCAACGATCGAAACGCGACTACGCTGTTACTCGCGAAGGACGATCGTTTCCTCTAGAATCGTAGCCCTTTCCCTCTTCGTCCTGTGTTACGTTTTTCACGTTTTTTACATTTTTTACATTTTTTACATTTTTTACATTTTTTACGTTTTTTACGTTTTTTACGTTTTCCACGGTATCGACGAACCACGATCGTGGCGAAAAGTTGAAAACTTTGCCAATATAATTCGTGGCTCGGCTCGGTCGACGAACCGCGACGCCTTTCTAGTCTCGACAAGCATTCGGAGCCGTTGATTAATTTCCCCGGGCAAGCTCCGAAAAAACGAACTTTCAACATTTCCCGTCAAAGACGAAACGAGCCAGACCATCGGGGAATTTTCCGCCCGATCACACGCACGTTCCAACGAGGCCAACTATCGAGAGAAGTTACGGATTACGATAAAAAGCGTATCGCGTGTTACGAAATCTAATTAAAAAAAGAAGAAGAAAAAAAAAAAGTGTAATACGTACGCGATCTGACCCAGTATATCGATTCTACGCGCATCCTGTACACCGCGGTTCGTAGGATGTCCGAGACAGGAAGGCGAGTCGAAGAGAGAGAAAAAGGAGAATCAAAGCGGGTAGGAGGTGTACACACCTCTTACGAGTTTACGAGGCCTACATCGGGCAGAACGAACGGACAGTTACCTTTCTGTTTCGAGACCGCAAGGATCTACTCCCCTCTGTCCCGCGAGTACATCGGTGATTGCTTCTCGGTAAGTTGTTTCCTCGTTTTCGCGATACGCGTTGTCAAATTTTTCTTACGAAGCACTACTTACGCTCAACATTCCTACCCTCGTCAACGTCAACGTCAACGTATACCAGCGTCTCGTATTTTAATTTGCCACGAAACCTGTATCCAAATATTGGAATAATTTTTCCGGTGGTGGTTAAACGATCGTCGTTTGCTAGCTGCACCGCTAGACGATACGTATGTACTCTGACGAAATTGATTAAACTCTACACCCTTAAATTTGTTCGTTCGTTTCGTGACGGAGACTATTTTGACCGGCGAAATTACTCTGTCAGGTATTTCGCGGTTGAGCGAGATCAACGAAGGGAAAAACCCACGAGGGCTCGAGTTTTTACTGCGAAACGGTCGATAAAAATGTTGATTTCGATCGTTCCACAAGCAATATATCGTTCCGCTGTTGTGAATTAAATTTTGCAACCACCAGTCGACTCGCGTATACGCGTAACGTTCAACGAAACGCGTTCGACCCACCAACTAGTTACTTCCTGCCTCGCGCTCCTCCGCGAGATTATCTTTTTAATTCGAACGTAGCTCGTGGGATCGTTTTATTTATCGGTCTTTTTCAGATCGTTCGAGGAGGCGGAGTCACTTAGCTATCGAGATGACGATCTTTTCGTTGCTGTGCGGCCTGCTAGCGTGGACCACGGTCCAGGCGATCTCCACGTCCTGGAGACCGTCGTTTCCAACGTCAGCGGCCAGCATTCTTCACCAAGACACCTCTATCTACGGAACTGATCAGGCTCAGTCTCTCTACGATGTCGAGAGCTCATCCCTGATGGCGCAGCACGAACAAGACAGATGCACGCTTTACAAAATCGTAATGAACCAACAGCTATACTTTGAGGTGAGCAAAATCTCTAGATGGATCATCCTGAGGCGCTATTTCTGCTCCGATACGGCAATTTGTGTCACCGAAGAGAATTCGGCGCGAATAAAACGATACGAATCGCGGCAACTAGGAAAGTAGAAGAAAATGCGAGCGGTAAACGAGTCTTCCTTTTTGATCGGTTAACGATTCTTAAAATCGATCAGCTTTGTTGCTTCATCGATGTTTCGATGTTTCGATGTTTCGATGTTCTTTCAACGCCGATCAAGGTTAACGAGGAATTGAAAAATACGTCCAGTGAGAGGTATCGAGCCGCGTCCACCAGTGGATTGTACGGTACGCACAACACGCTCGAGGAATCGCGTGGAATGCAGCCTACGTTCAAGTGCATTCGAGCTGTCGCAAAGTCACGGATCGCGGGACGAAGATCGACGAGGATCGACGAGGATCGACTTCCATCGACGTACCGCTATTATTCCTCTCGAGTCCATTTCCCGAGTCCGCTTAATTCACCCTCGTAAACCATTTGTTCCAAGTATTGATGGAAAATTGAGGCGTTCGCGGCACACGATTCGCGACGGCTCAGATCGCGTCCAACGATCCGATTGCGCAACGCGGGTGCGTAACGATCGAGTAGAAATTACGGCAAAGACCTTGTTCTCGTAAAATGGTAAAATCTCGAAAGCGTCGAGTTCCAACAGCTGCGTGAAACTCGATGATTACGCAACGATCGTGTTAGGAGACGGAATCGGTTAAGTTGTTCCTTTTCGTTTCTTCCACGCACCGGTCAATCCATATTATCTTATGCCTCTCTTTCGTTCCGCAGCGCGCTTAATTCGATTCGACCCTTTTCGTTGACACGCTGAACACTGGTAACGTTACCATCGTCGGACAGCCCAAGCTACGTAATCGTCAACGTGGTAACTAATTGGCCGGTAGTGAGCGAAAGACGGATATGCGGAAACTCGATGAAAAGTGACGACCATAAAAAGATCCCGAGGCGCCAACAAGTTCTCGGATTCCGAATCGATCGAATCTGTTTCCCATTTCATCGTATCAAGTACGAAGTAGATCGTGTAAAAATGTTGCTCGATCGTGTAACTGTAAACGACGCACCGCTTATGGCATAAGTTCGTTTCAATTCGCGTTTTCAACCGATCGTAGCTTTGCTTTTTTTCCGCAGTACGTTCACTACAAGACGGAGCTGCCCGACATCAAGGAGTTCACCCTGTGCATGTGGACCAAATTTTACAACCACACCAACGACCATCCTTTATTTTCGTACGCAGGTGAGGCCTCCCAGTGCTCGTTGCTCTTTTCTTTTTTCTTTTTTCTTTTTTCTTTTTTCTTTTTTCTTTTACCTCGAACACGAACCAACTGTGCGAGAAAGAGAAAGTTCTCTTCGGATTTTTCGACCGAAGCGAATCACCGCGCGGAATCGCGTCAAAAATAAGGTTTTTTCCTTAGACGCGTTAACCAAGGTTCGGGAACAATCCCTATTGTCTCGCTATGGTTTACAATTAGCGCCAACGCGGTTTTTCGACTCTGCGTGACACTGCTTCGGTGCCTTCTCGATCGTCTTTGTTTCTCGATACGAAATTCCATCGGAGGATCGCGTGATCGTTAAAACTCGAATTCCAGAGAAACCCTCGGAACGCGTTTCGCAAGCGAGCTCGAAGCGAACGTTCTCGTGAATCGCACGGATAAACGCGCTATATGGATGACGCATTGTCCGGAACGTCCATTCTCGAGGCTCGACGATTACCACCATTTTTATAGCCGATTCGTTAACTGACATCTGTTCGGTTTCAAGTTGGAGACCAACCACGAGGGATCCTTTCCTGGGTAGCGAACACCGCCAGAAGTTCCTACTATATGATGAACATCGACGGGCACAACCTCTACAGATTGAATTATCCGCTGCGATTGAACAAGTGGTATCACTCCTGCCAAAGCTGGAACGGTCGTACGGGAGAATGGCAGATCTGGGTCAACGACGAGCGCGTAGGTCGCGGGTTCAACAACAGGGTAAGCGGGCTTTGCGGGCTTTCCGAGTTCTCCTCCCAACTCTCGACGCTCGAGTTCCCGATGCAAAAATCTGCGACCACGAAAGTGGCGCGTTACCAGGATTCGAGGAAAACTGGTAACGCAAGAGGAACGTCGTTCGCGCTCTGAATTATAAACGTTCGGTCGTGGAAAATTGAATGAAACGCGACGCGACGCGACGCGACGCGACGCGACGCGACGCGACGCGACGCGACGCGACGCGACGCGACGCGACGCGACGCGACGCGACGCGACGCGACGCGACGCGACGCGACGCGACGCGACGCGACGCGACGCGACGCGACGCGACGCGACGCGACGGTGACAGACTGGATCGCTTTCTCGATCCGCGTTAGTAGCGCAGGGCACGCGCGGGCTCGATAAACGAGCAATGCCACGGTCTGGTATACCTAATATTTATCGTATTTCGCGGTGCGTTCTCGAAAGTCGGCCGGTACAGTCGGTATAGCGTGACGCCAAAGTCACGCCAAAGTAGAAAGCGATCTTCGGAAGCGGCTTTGTCCGGTTCGAGACCGATTCCATTTCTCCACGAGATTCGAACGATCCGCTTGCGCAACCTTCTCCATCGCTACCCTCTCCTCTTCACTCTTCTCTTCACTCGTATCTTGTTCGACGCGATGTAAATTGGACGAGGAATTTTCTTATTGTTAGCTGACCGATTGCGAGTTTCCGGAATTTTCGGCACGCTGGGCACGCTCGCCATCTATCCTTTCTCCGCGTCGCGAGAGCACGCTCTTATTCCGCGTCGCGAAAGTCGCGTCCTAGATCGTCCCCTCTCCCCAATTTTCCAGTGTGCTTTTCCTAAGCGAAGATGCCCAGCCTTCGATGCCGAGACCTATTCCCCGGAAAACTCTCTGTTATTGGTTTCAGCGGATATCGAAAAACGCCTCCGTTTCGCCGAGACCGATAAACGGATAAACATAACCGAAGGAGAGAATGCGCATCTGAAAGAAACTTTGCTTTGGCGCGAACTCGATGAAATCGATTCGTCGTGGAAAAAACAGATAGGATGCTCCGCTCTTTAGAAAATACTTTTCACCTCTCGGTGTTCCTTAGCAGATGGGCGAAATCGCGAAACTTCTATTATTATTATTATTATTATTATTATTATTATTATTATTATTAATATTAATATTAATTGGCGTTTGTCTAGTACAAATGTAACGCACAATTAACAGACCCTGTGGCTAATTCGGTACGATATTAATTCGGTTTGGTTTGCTTTCGACTCGTTAGTTGGTCGGGCACGTCATCAAAGGGGGTGGAATAGCTATTACTGGACAGGAGCAACGACAATTGGGCGGTGGCTTTTTGGAAGGACAAGACGCCCCTCCAGGTAAGAAATTAGGGATTGCATAATTATTTCTTTTCCACTCGTCATGAAAAATATTCTCCAGGTTCGGGTGGTCTCGTGGGTGAAGTGACGATGGTACAACTATACGAGGTTGCGTTGACAGTCGGTAAAGCCCATAAAGATCACAAGCATCACCATGCCCATCATTACGAGCACGACACCAACAACAACACGCCCAGACCTACGCGTCCTCCGGTAACCGGACCACCCCTTCCGCAACATCCCTACCTCACAGGAGGACAAATCAATCATCGGGTACGAACGCGCGTTACGATGCGCGCTCATAGATAGAATGGTAACGGTGACTCTGTCCAATTTACAGGTAAAAATCAATCCGGGATCGCCGTTACAAATCGTTCAGAGCGGAGTTACCCTGAGGCATCCAGCGGTGATTCCTCGCGATCCACCTCCCCAACCGGCCCCGGCTGCGAATCTCAATTCCGTCGGGCCAGCGTTTCCTCTGCGAACCACCCAGTTCTTCGGAAACCTACAGCCCACCGTCGGTTTGTCTTCGCCGAGCGAAATAACCGGTCCTGGAGTAAACTTGCCCGATGGTCCGTACCACAATCTTTTTAAGAGAGAGAAAAATTCGTTGGCAGTTGAAATCGAGAGGAAAGAATCGGACTCGAGCCTCGAGGAGACAACGACCGAGAAATCTACGACCAAGAAGAGGGAAGTCGACGCAGCTTCCGAGGAAGAATGTTCCGACGGAAAAGTAGGAAGATAGGAATTTTGAGCTTTCAACTTTAGAGAGCTTTAAACTTCAAACTTTATACTCTAAATTTAAAGGGTACCCCGTCTGTTCTAACGCGTAAATTTTCAGGTAACGTTCGTGCCGAGAGAAGAGTCGGAAGATTCCGAAAAGAAGGTTGAGAAACGGGACTCGGAGA
Organism: Ctenoplectra terminalis; assembly: GCA_019453375.1. Lineage (NCBI taxonomy): Eukaryota > Metazoa > Arthropoda > Insecta > Hymenoptera > Apidae > Ctenoplectra > Ctenoplectra terminalis. The sequence goes on from SMSQ01001091.1 coordinate 69,801, forward strand.
AAAAGAAGAGAGGACTGGTACAATTGGGCGACGGACTAATCGTCGACGACGGATACATTCCTCAGGCATTGGACAACAATTATTTCGCTGGACTGAACAACTTTGGCGTTCAACTATCGAAATACGAGAACAAGGACGACGAAAGGGAGCCTGCAGAGGCCGAGGTCAGAATGATCATGGACATCTGCGACGGCTGTGCCGAGGAACCTTTCGCGAAAGCTCTGATCATGGCCTGGAGATCGGTACCTAAGAAACTCTACTCCGGTGCGGTGCACGTTCCAGCCGTGCAAGTCTGCAAGGCGTTCTGAGGCAATCGACCGGTGGAAAGAGGAGACTCGCGGCGTAGTTTCCAGCTACGAACTCGGGTTCACTCATGGCCACAGATTTACGGCTATCGCTCGGCCTCGGTAGTCGACCACTACTATCGCTGATACAGGATCTCTCCTACGTGCCGTAAACCCGAGACCAACGGATCTCCAACGCGTTAGCTCGATTACACGATTACACGATTACACGATTACACGATTACACGATTACACGATTACACGATTACACGATTACACGATTACACGATTACACGATTACACGATTACACGATTACACGATTACACGATTACACGATTACACGATTACACGATTACACGATTACACGATTACACGATTACACGATTACACGATTACACGATTACACGATTACACGATTACACGATTACACGATTACACGATTACACGATTACACGATTACACGATTACACGATTACACGATTACACGATTACACGATTACACGATTACACGATTACACGATTACACGATTACACGATTACACGATTACACGATTACACGATTACACGATTACACGATTACACGATTACACGATTACACGATTACACGATTACACGATTACACGATTACACGATTACACGATTACACGATTACACGATTACACGATTACACGATTACACGATTACACGATTACACGATTACACGATTATACGATTATACGATTATACGATTATACGATTACACGATTAGACGTACGTTGGATAGAACGGGAGGATATCGATTACAAGAAGCAACAAAAATCGCGTTCACAGTTCGGAGACGTATTTATTATTTAGAGTAGCTCCACCGTTTACGCGACGCAGAGATCGAGTTTGTACAACGCCATAGTGTTAAGCGACAGTATTATTGTATGCATCTCGACGAAATGGACCATGAGAAAAGCTACGACGTTCCATCGAGACGGCGCGTCGCGAGCCAATAAATTTGACAAACGTTGGAAAGCTGATTACCTTGCTTTTGTGAATATGCTGATGCTGGTACTCGCTATCGAATTCCGGCTCGCTGAAGTAACTCTGGTCTTCCCAATGAGGAGGTAGTCCCGATCCGGTTCCTGGTATTCCCAAAGGTCCTGGCATTCCCGTCACACCGTCACTGCTCTCGAACAATCGTAAGACGCTACGGTCTCGGATGTCTCTCAGATGCGATCTGAAATCGAAACGAAGACCGTGGTTCGGATCGTGTCGCCAATTCGACCAAACACCGCAAACGAGCCAACGAAGCGTACTGTACGATAGATACCTGAGATCTTCGAGTTCGTAAAACATGTCCTTGTTGCTATCGTGTATGTAAACCTTGACGTGAGGACTGTCTAGATATTCCATAGTGAGTTGCTTCGGAAAACTTCTGACAAAGAGAGCCTTGACGGTGTCTATGCTAGTGATTTCGTTCGGTAGGAGCGCCCGCTTCGTCTCGTTCCTATACTGCAGGAACACTAGACCTAAGGAATCGTCCACAGAAACGCATCGTTTCGTCAGGAATGTCCGACAAGGGCATCGAGCAGCGAGGCAGCAACAAGACGCTCCTAATTCTATTGCGGGTCGAGAGTTACCTAGTGGTCGCTCCAGAGTTTTGCTGGGGGTCCGTACGACGGGGAGGCTGCTTCTTTGCTTGCCGCCCCGTCGAAATCCGGTGCTCGATGTCTCCACCTCGGACATGATGCCCGGATCGTCGTCGAACAACATCGTCGAAGAGGGAGGTGGGTAGCCGCGCGGAAGAGGCGACTGAAAACAACCAAACGTTACGATCAGCTTTTTCCTCCAAACCCTAGTACGTATCCAGTTGTTGTCATTTTAATCTCGTTCGATCGTTCCAATCCGACGCGAATGTAAAAAAAAAGAAGAAAAAAAAAAAAAAAAAAAAAAAAAAAAAAAAAAGAAGAAAAAGAAAAAAAAAAAAAAACAAAAAAAAAAAAAGAAAAAAAAGAAGAAAAAGAAAAAAAAAAAAAAACAAAAAAAAAAAAAGAAAAAAAAGAAGAAAAAGAAAAAAAAAAAAAAACAAAAAAAAAAAAAGAAAAAAAAGAAGAAAAAGAAAAAAAAAAAAAAACAAAAAAAAAAAAAGAAAAAAAAGAAGAAAAAGAAAAAAAAAAAAAAACAAAAAAAAAAAAAGAAAAAAAAGAAGAAAAAGAAAAAAAAAAAAAAACAAAAAAAAAAAAAGAAAAAAAAGAAGAAAAAGAAAAAAAAAAAAAAACAAAAAAAAAAAAAGAAAAAAAAGAAGAAAAAGAAAAAAAAAAAAAAAAAAAAAAAAAAAAAAAAAAAAACAAAAAAGAAGAAGAAGAAAAAAAGAAATTACGGCACACAGCGAAAAACGACGAGAAACGGGTGCATGCTATCGTGCGATTCGAAACGATGCAAGCGCTTATAGAAAACGATGAAACGTGTACAAAAAGGAGAGGATATAAAAAAACATTTACCTTTCTCTGGCGAGACTTGGTCCCCATCTGTTAGGCAGCGGCAGGTACACGGAAACACAGACACACACACAAGTAAACCAGTTAGATGTACAGTATGGATGGAGCAGAAAAAGGAGTTTGCTGGAAAATGTATTTTAAAAAGACGAGAACGAAACAATGCGATCTCGAAAGATCGATCTCCGGTATGGTCGACTGGTGGCCATCGGTCGGATTCCAGGCTGGCCAGCTGATCCTGTAAAAATCTTCACGATCGCCAACTTTTCCATCTCTCTACGCCTCCTCTGCATCTTTCGATCCGATACGACTCTAGCGAATATTTTTGGCAAAGTTGGCAGTCTTTTATCGACGACGATTAGTAACACGATTCGTGTCGAACGAACAAAAGACGGAGGACCAAAGGCGATAAGAATGAAAATGGTTGGAGGAAAAAAAACGAGCAGGAAGGCGTGACGGTTCGCGATAGCGTTCAACGATTTTAGGGCCATGTGTACGTCACCAACCAAGCTAGGTAAAATATCATTGGGCACGGACTCGCAGGGGCTGACGTCGATCCATTCTTTTATTTCGTTAAACTCAAATCCTGTCTCTCCGGTCGAAATCGAGATCGACGAAACCGACGGAAACGCAAACGCGAAAAGGTACGCCCGAAAATAGACGTACACGCTCTTGGAACACGAGAACAACCACGATCCCGGTAACAGGAGGCGAGAAACGAGAACGGCGTAGGTGGATGCGGCTTAATTAATCTCTTCCCTTCGTTACGCTCGGTTCTTGACCTCGGAATATCCGTTAAAGTCGTACATACACCGTTGCTAGATACTCGGATCAAGATCGTCGTCCCTTACGTAATCGCCACGTTTTATTCGCTAATTTGTATTACCAACCAGGAAGAATATAAGGAAATTTCTGACTGTTTTCCTATACCTATCCTAGAAATTCTTTCTAGTACCAGAAATTTTCGTAGCCCCTACGGTTCGAACGAACAAGAGAACGAGAAACAGGGAGAAGATTAAAATGTAAGAGAAACGTGTAAAGAAGAGAGAAAAAAAAAAAAAAAAAAAAAAAAAAAAAAA